>JAODAL010004354.1:0-158046 GCA_025379985.1 Phyllomedusa bahiana | reverse complement strand
AAATTCTCATACTTCTTCTTATCTTCATCACCGTTTTTATTTTCTGATTGTAGATTTCTCAATTCCATTGTCTGTATATTATTATGGGGGCAGCCATCTTGACTGAGCTGCTTTAAATATCATTTAGGGCCACATGTATGAACCTGTTTAGGTCTAAAACTCACTTTTTTGCCCATAGGTTACTATGGGCAAAAGAGTGAATTTTATACCTAAACAGGTTCATACATGTGGCCCTTAGAGAGATGCTTTACAGCAGCTAAATGGACATAGGAGCCTGTGAACAGGAGCAGACCCATTGACTTCTATAGGAGAGTTTTCTAGTCATGCTCTGTGACCCGCAAATAAATCATTGTGCAGGGAGGAGGAGAGGAGGAGCTGTGACTATCTCCTATTGAGACTGGTGGATCCTGTGTTATCTATACACCTTGGGGTCACCTTTCAGTGCAATCCTGCCTGTGCTGATGATGAGGAGACTACTGAAAAGTTTTCGCTACAGAACAGGAAGTGTAAGACCATTATTAGGTCTAGTGAAAACTGAAAGATAATGATACTGATATAAACATATTTTTAAAAAAAAACGCAACTAAAAATTCTTTAAAAAATGTGTTCCACATAAAAACATGAGTTAAACAATAGGTCATTTCCTGATTACATATTCCCTTAAAAATGGTTGTTTACTTTTGGCATCTGGTTGGTGCTCAAAGAGTCTCCACATGATACGCTGATTAAGAGGCCCCTAATACCCAAAAAGTCAGCTGTAAACTGTGGGGGAACCATGCAGTAAATGATAAACTACACTGCTGCAACAATATTGGAAATTAAGCATTATATGGTGCTCATTTGAAATCAATAGGTTCTTCCTGTCATGTCAGGATTTGGTGGGTCCTTCTGAGTAGCCACTCCGCCTTTCAGCTAACTGTTGGAGGACCAGACTAAGGGACCTTCTCCATGGAATATCACTTAAAGGGGTTGTTCAAGGAAATTTTTGTTATTTACAAGGAATAGAAAAAATGAAACAAGGATTATATAGCTTCCTGCCGCTCTGTCAATGCCATTCTAATATTGCCTGAGCCCCTGCTGATCTCTTCTTCCTGGTACCAGGCCCTCAAGTTGGCCGCAGCAGTGACTTGCCTTAGCCAGTGATTGGCTGAGCAGGCACTTCCTATGTGTAGAGACCAGGTATCAGGAACAAAGATCAATGGATTCCCAACCAGCGATGGACAAAAAAAAGAGAAAAATGGAGATAGCGCTCCCTAGTATAATACTGTAGATAAACTTATGGCAGTGTATATTTGTAAGTATGTACTACTCACCTCCTTGTGTTGTGCAAAATTCAGGTACAACACTTTGAAGCGCGATCCAACAATTTTTCTGGAACTGTTGCAAACCAGTGTCTGCCCCAGGGTGTCCTTCTCCTCTTGGGAATAGAGGGGAGCTGTGGTATAATATTTTTGCACAATGGGTAAAATTTCTTCCCCTTGGCCAAATCCGATCCAAATAGGCTGCACGGGACTGTAATTATTGTACTAAGAGATTGTAATTTTATTTGTATGCAAATAAAATTACAATCTTTTAGTACAATAGTACGGTCTCGTGCAGCCTACTTGGGTCGGATTTAGCCAAGGGGAAGAAATTTTACCCATTGTGCAAAATTATTATACCAAGAAGCGCTGGAACAGAGGTAGGGGCAAAGGACTGGGGAGGCAAGTAAGCCTTGTTTTTTTTTCTACAGTTCTTCCACTTATACATTTTTTTTTATTTTTTTTTATCTGTGGACATCCTACTACTAACCCACTCTAAGTATACACATTTCTTAAAATGAATTTTTTGGATCTAGTACATTGATGACAAGACTCTTGTGAGTTACATGTAATTTGAGGATTACTACATCCAATAAATGGCGCTGGCGAGCTCGTCAGCTCTTTCCCTTAAGCCTTTGTTTATATGCAAAATACCCCATGAGGTGGAAAGGGCGATTAAATCCTCACAGACCAACATGGTTCTCATTCTCCCCAATGAGATACATTACCCCTTGTAAGCCACATTTGCCTCCCATCCAGCCAGTAGGATCTACTCTGAACTGAAGAGGGGTAAACACCCCAAAACAGCTGTCTGTAGATGAACTGAACTGGCTTGGTTTCAATCCTTTTTACATTGCAAGACTCTTGTGACTTACATGTTGAAGATTACTACATCCAATAAATGGTGCTGGCGAGCTCATCAGCTCTTCCCGATAAGCCTTTGTTTAAATTGATGAACTGTGCTTAGGTAAGGCCATTAAAATTTGATTGGTGTGGTTCTGACCTCCAAGCCCCATGCTGATCAGACCAATGAAGGTGTTGTCCCCTCATTTATTTCTTAACATAGTCACAGCAGCTCATCCATAGGTGCTGCTGTGCCTGGCACTGCATCTCATCCCTTTAATTTGATGAACCAATCATTTACCCAAGTAGGGCTAAAGAGGTAAGTCTCAAATAACTAATATGATTCAACTAACTTCCCTAGACACAGACGTGGAGGACGACTGGGAGGACAACTGGGAGGATGACATCAAACTAACAACTCCGCCAAAGAACCTTCATCATGAAGAACTTCCTGAAGATGTCAGAGAGACTACAACCATTGAGCTAAAATCTACAGTCCTAAAAAAAACAACTAAACATCCACAGATGTCGACAGGCAAGAAGGAGAATGAACATTTGTGGGACCTTAAAGATTCTCGGGAGACAATTAAGGACATGAATGTTCCTTTAGATGGGATAAAGAAGGAAGAAGATGATCCAGCGCGTCCTCCTCTCGCCACAAGATCTCCAGGTGTAGAGGTAAAAGAGCAGGAACGCTCCAGTCTTTTAACTCAACCTCCTGTTGTGGAGGAGAAACCAAAATCACCAGTTCTTCCTGCTAAAACAGAACATATGGAAGAAAAAAGTGCAGCTTGAACACCATGCTCCTACCATAAGGCCACCAGATGTAAAGGTTGTGGACGAGTCTACACATCCCACCACTAAGAGACAGACAATGCAACCAATAATGTTTACCACACATCACGATGACGGCAAAACTGCAAAGAAGGTAACATGCACTAGATCTAAGCAAAGTATATGTAAAATCACAGAAAAAAAATGGACATTATTTACTCAAAAACACAAACACAAGGCCAAAGTTACAGCTCAATGGTTGGACAATAGACTGGTGCAGATAACTAATGAGCATTAGCTCATACACCCAACCACTAGGAGGGCAACTGAATAATAAAAAAAAACTGCATGTCGGATAAGTACCAGTTTACACCAGCATGCAGAAAACCACAATATCATACAAGTGGAGACTGCACAAATGCAAAAATACTGATAAGACAACAACTAACGCGCCTTCTGTGCATGAGGGAGGGATGGCTAGCATTATAATTGCATATTGATAAGGCGATACAAAGGATGCCATTTATACAGTTACATGTAGTGCACCATGCTGGCTTACAACCTATAAGTATGGCCTTGTGTTTGTGTTTTTGAGTAAACAAAGTATAAGTAAGTCACACAAAAGAGGACATATAGCCTGTGACAAACACTTGACTTCTTGTAGGGTTGTTATTCTAATAAACCATTGGTGACCACAGCGTAGCATGTACCCATTACTGTCCTTACCAATATATTATGAACATAAGAATAAATAAAAGGAAATGGGTAGTGAATAAAATTAGTCTAATGAAGACAGCTTCTATCTATATGTAATTTAAGGCATACAGTTATCATAGCAAGAAAGGCACATATGCCAGCTCACCACTCCTGTAGAGATCCGGGCTGCACGGCTGCACTCTGGGAAGCACCAATCCAATTGTCAGAGAAAAGGAAGATTGCCAGCAACTCCGGTGGAAAATGCAAAAAAGTCGCCTTTATTCATTAAAAGTAAGTGGAGACATCACAAGCCAAAACATGGTGGCTGCAGACGCTGACGCGTTTCAGGTTTCACATAACCCTTAGTCGTAGCACAACAGCCATATGAACAACACACATTTATATACCATGTAATAACAGAACTCACTAAGGGTTATGTGAAACCTGAAACGCGTCAGCGTCTGCAGCCACCATGTTTTGGCTTGTGATGTCTCCACTTGCTTTTAATGAATAAAGGCGACTTTTTTGCATTTTCCACCGGAGTTGCTGGCAATCTTCCTTTTCTCTGACATACAGTTATCATACAGGGAGGGTCTCCATTTGGACCCCCTTCAATGGACAGAGCGAGGACACACAAGCAGAAAAACTCTGAGAGTATCCTATTAGTTATATTTACTGTTGTGGGCAACCAATAGTCCCACCCATGAAGAGTAAACTAGTACACAAGGGTTTTTTTTTACACCATTCACATTTCACACTTAATAACTTGTTAGATTCATTCTACAGGTTATTACGGTTGTGTGGATACCTAATATGTGTAGGCTTTTTTGTGTGTATGTAATGTATGCACAAATATTTTTTATTAAATATTTATTTTTCTTTTATTATTTCTTTTATTTTTTTCTACACTCTATAAAGTTTTTTACTTTTTTTAAAAAAAAATCCCATGAAGGGATAACGGTTTTACATTTTTTTTTACATTTAATAATGTATTATTATATTCATATATGCTAATGCATTATAATCTGTGTCAGTTTGACACAGGTAGCGATCAGGGCAGCACACAGCTTGTTACACAGACAGCCCTGGGGTTACTGTAGGTCCCCAGGGCTGACTGTGCGGCTGCTCTCCGGGCTCTGTCTCATCACCGGGAGTCCCATTCACCCGACAGAGCAGGGGAAAGCCCTTTGATTATGCTGCGGTCACGAACCGCAGCAATCAAAGGGTTAAGCGCCATAGAGCGGAGGTTTCAGGAGCTGCGCTGGGAACAGGGCTATGAAGTACAACCCTGTTCTTATCGCTGCTGCGGCGCCGGGTGCCGCAAACCCCGGTGTTTGCAGCGTTGTCAAAAGACGTCGCTGCAGACGAACGACCTGCATCGCCCGACATCAAAAGTCTGCGGGTGGTCATTAAGGTAACCCCTTAATCAATCAATGATCATTTATATAGCGATTACAGGAATGATCCATGCTCCTGATGGCATTCACACTATGAGTAAGGATCAATTGATCCAAAATGCATCAGCGTGTATCTAGCTTGCTACTAACCCTGCATGTGGTTAGCATGTACTTGCAGTAGTTTTTATTATGCTACAATAAAGTATCGTAGATTTTTATACTGACCTTCTTGGACTGGAAGCTGGCTTTTCTTCTTGATTTGAATGCCAGATCTCACCAGCTTCCAGCTTGATAAATTCCTACAGACCCAAAATGTTGATACTTCTGCAACTAAGTCTGTGGTACCATTCCACTAAGATTTCTTGTATATGAGCTTTCGATATTGGGGACCAGGAAGGGCGCACCACACACTGAGTGCGGCCATTGTCCTACTGATCATTTATGGGGTGCTCTCATGACTTTGAAGGGTAGTTCATTACGAGGCCTAGCCACAAGAAGACAAATATACATATAAGAAATCACAGCCCAGTATCAGTAAAGAGTATTGCTAAGTACCTCTCCCTCCCTGATACAATTTAAAAGGATCTGCTTTCTGTACTGTAGAAACCTATGACTCCACATCTCAGATTACTGAACCCAGCCCCAAGGGATACATTTTTGCCGTCATACTAATCTCAGAGATAATTACCAGAAATGAACAAGGAGCAAAGTCTTACGATAAGACAGCAACCCTATCCTTGTACACCGTATTATTTTTACACTGCTTTATTATAGTAACACACTGTGTGTCACAGCAGGACACTGTTTCCGTTGAATAAACCTTCCTGCAGTTTCAGATTTGTACTAGATTTTCTATTTCCGTAAAAATGGTTGTGTACAAGGAATGCACAATTATGTTTGCTTTTTTTGGAAAAAGAATCAATGGCAGAGACGTATGAAAGTTGCTGCTCCTGTATGCTGTTGTAAGATATGTAAGACATATTCCTGAATGACACCTTTGCACCACTTTCAGGGGGCATGTCTATGCCAATTCGTATGATACCACACATTTATGTAGCTCTCATGTCAAAAAGTGTTGCAGCTCATGCTTTGTTATTCATGCCATTTTCAAAGTGGCGAGGTTTAGGCTACGTTCACACGGCTTATTTCAGGGTGTATTTCGGGGCGTTAATTGTGCTGCAATGCACCCCAAAATATGTCCTGTAAATTACAGTATAGCAGCTCTTATAGAGAGCTATGATTACCTACCGTCTTCCCTGCCACGTATTGAACGCCGAGGGAAAGAAGTAACATTTCACTTCTTTCCAGCGTATACGCGGCAGGGATAATGAAAGTGAATGGGGCGGCACCCCCTGTGCTTTAGGAGAACACACTGAGCAGCGTGTTCTTCTAAACACACGTCATTTTGCAGCACACACAGGTACACACCGCAAGACGCCGTGTGAACATACCTTTAGGGTAACAAACACAGATTTAGATACAGCTCACCGTTGGTACTCCACCCCCGGACGTAGCACGGATGGATCCGAAGCTGATCCAATGAGTCCGAACAATGAGAAAAAAGGCTTCCAGCTCCAATCCGGTCAGGTGAAAAAAATATAAAAATTTATTCTTTATTGATTACAAATCTTAAAAACGTATTGATAAGTATAATATAATATCGTAATAAAACACTAACGCGTTTCGGAAAAAATATCCTTAATCATAGCATATCTGGTATCTGAATGACCATGATTTAAATAGCAATGGCAATATGCAATCACAACTTCACTTGTAATTGGTAGTCTCAAAAAATACGTTCCACTACCTATCACCTGTTTAAACGGAGATCCTTAAGCCGCTTGAGAAAGGGGGAGGGTTCTCCCGAAACGTCGCGCGATTGCGCTGGACCCGCCTGTCAGTGGTATGCTATCAAAGATGGCGGCGCCATGCTATGCGGCTGCATGATATGTTTGGACGCCCGCAGTTGTATCCACTACCATGGACTATGTGTGCTACAGAAACGCAAGTACTAATGAATATAATCTGCAGAAATAGCAGTATGTGATGGAAAAAGTAAATAAACACGTTTTAAAGTTTATATTCACCTGATTGTCACTTTTAATATGCAATCACAAGACATCACAGGAAGCTGGTATTAACCCTGTCGTTCCCTAATCACATTCACATTATAAAAACCTATACTATTAAAAACAAATACAAATCAACGAACATTAATATTGATACCATAAATCATGTCTCTTGTTTAAACCTTGTGGATAACGGGAACCTAATCTGTAAATCCACCAAACCTCACGATTTAATAATTTTTTCCGATGATCCCCGCCTCTAACTGGTTTGAATACCCTTTCTATCCCAGAAAATGTGAAGCCTGTAGTATCCCTCTGATGTTTCTCAATGAAATGTTTCGAGGCCATAGAAATCCCTACCACAATGGGTTTACGTGTGTCTGATAGATGCCGGCGAATGAGCGTTTTTAGTGCGGTTGTTGTACTCCCCACATATTGAAGGTTACAATGGGTGCAAGTTATCATATAAATAACATACCTGGTGTTACAGTTTATATAAGACTTAGTGTTGTATGTCTCCTTAGTAACTGTAGATATGAAAGAAGTAGAAACTTGCATAAAATTACACGCAGTGCAATGTGTGTGACCGCATTTATAGGATCCCTTATGCGTTAGCCAACAAGGTGTAACCATACTAGTTTCAGACAAGAATAAACTAGGAGACAATAAGGCACCTAAAGTTCTCCCCTTTCTGGACACAAATTTGACACCCTCCTCATCCAACACTTTCTTCATATTACTCTGTGAAAACAGAACAGGTAAATTTTTCTTCACTATCTCCCTGAACTGCGGACTGTATGGAGTGGAAAAAACTATATTGCTTGATACATGTTCGTCTTGAGCTGAAATATCCAACAATTCTTCTCTAGAGCGGCTTGCTACTTTATTTTTGGCTCTATTCATGCTCCATTGTGGATAACCTCTTTGAATAAGACGCTTACAAACCTCCTCTTCATACTCCACAAACTTATCACGAACAGAACAATGTCTTTTAACCCTTGTCAACTCTCCCACAGTATGTACACTCGCCATTTTTTTGGTTTAAATTTACACTTCACAATCAGCTTGAAAAAACGTCTGACTCGAGGCGATTTGCGATGCGTAGTTTGGAGCATATTTTGAAAAATCCTATCCCCACTGTTTCCAAAGGCGAAAAACGTCACTTATTTTTACAGCTGTAATTGCGTCCAAAAACGGCTCGAAATTACGCTTGTGAAATACACTTCATGCGTACAACAAGGTGTCTTTTACATTGTAGTCAATGAAGGAAGATTTGAAACTTGTCTGAGGCAGATTTTGGGCAGTTTTTCAGCACGAATAACGCCCTAAAAATCGGCCCAAAAAACGCAGAGTGAACATACCCAAAGACACTTTTTTGGCGCACGGGCAGTTTATCTTACAATGTGACACATTTATAAAGTGCCGTGAGACCCTTTCAAACAATAAGTATCAACTCACACTGCTAAAGATACTGTCCACAAGGATACTTTACATACAACTGGGCCATAGTCCGCAGACAAGAAAGTTAGTCCAGACGTATGTGGAAAGTGTCTTAGAGGCCATTCACACGGCACAGTGCAAATACCGGTCAGAAATCCCGACCGGTATTTGCACTGCACACGCCCACAGGGGGACGGCTTTTCTCCGCGATTAGCAGAGAAAAGCCCTCCCCCTTCGCATTAACATGTTCATATTCCGCCCAAAAACCGGGCAGAAGAATGCATGTTGAATGTTTTTCGGACCGCCAGCGGTCTGAAGAACCGTCCGGCGGAAAATCCGTGCAGTGGGGACCGCTGTTCAGGTTTTCCATAGAGGTCCATTTTAAAAGCTGGTAACCGGTTTAAAGACGGTTTTGAAAATCGAAAACCGTCTGTAAAATCAGGTGAAAACTCGTGCAATGGGCACAAGCCCTTAGGTACAGTATCTCTGCGCCAAAGTTCAGTTCATGCTTATGTTTGAAATTGTCTCATTGCACTTTACAAATATGTCACATTGTAAGACAAACTGTCTTTGCGCCAAAAATGTGCCTTATCCTCGCCATTTTGAAAATGGCATGATTAAGAACACATGGGCTCAGATGTATCAAAGTTGCTGTGCCAGTTTTCTGGCATTGATAAAGACAGAAAGATGTCCTGCACCATGTAAGCATTTGTGCCAAAAAAAATGAGTCCATCCAAAAAGACAGTTTTGTCTGCGCCATTCGTCAGGGGGCGTGTCTATGCCAATTCGCATGATAGGACACATTTATGTACTGTAGCTCTCATGCTAAAAAGTGTTATAATTCATGCTTTGTTATTCATGTCATTTCTAAGGCATGTCATTTACTATTTTGCCATAGGCAAACTTAAACTCTATCAGTTCTCTATCTGTAAAGCACTAAAACGTAACTTTTATTATGTATAACTCTTAACCTCTATACACACTATTTAAAAACCTGATTTCTAACCTCTCAATTTATCCCTTTCTACTTCTGAAAGAAGGAATAGCTCCTTTTCTATTATCAAGTCTGGTGGAGCACCACCTATCAACAGGAAAGCCTTATATGTAAAGCAATTTACTAGCTCCAGTAAGGGATCCCAAGCCTCCTACTTGGGCAGTTGTGCCTAATCTCATGGACACAAAACAAATAAGGCCCCCTTGTGACACCGTCTGCAGCAGGTGACACTTCTAGACAGAGGTGAGAAATCACAATTTTAAACGTCATGCCTGACCTCCCCAACATGTTTCACCAGCTGGCTTCATCAGGGGTTAGAGGTCCGGTCCCAATTTTTTGGAGACTATGTGACAAATTTCTAAGGCTAAGACACTTTTTTGGAGCACAGTTTGTCTTACGAGACACTGAGAGACACTTTCATACATAAGCATGAACTCAACACAGTGATACCTAAGAAACTTTCCATGCATCTGGGCCCATCGGAGCTACATAAACGTGTTGTATCCAATGAATTGGCGCAGACAAAAGTGTCGGTCTTATTCTTGTGGCGCAACTGTCACCAATATACTGACGTACACCACATTTAATATGTGTTTTAGACAGTTTGTAGACTCTTTAGTGTCTTGTCCAATTAAAGGGCTGTGGCCTCAGTAAAATGAGGAAATGGCTGTGGCCAATATGTGCAACGGCGTGTGCTAAAATTTTGACACAATTTGTGCCATTAAGTATGCCACCTTGTAGAAGGTGTAAACTTAGACTAGACAGTTCGAGATTTATAGATACTATAGTTACATAGTTTATAAGGCTCAAAAAAAGACAAACGTTCATCCAGTTCAGCCTATTGTGCAATAGTGTTGATCCAGAGCAAGGCAAACCCCCATGAGGTAGAAGCCAATTGTCCTCATTTTAGGGGAAAAAAAAATAATTCCCAACTCCAGTCCGGCATTCGGAATAAATCCCTGGATCAGCGACTCTTCTCCAGAGTCCTAGTCACTATAACTGGTTATATTATTACATCTAGAAATGTCTCCAGACCCTTCTCCAGAATCCTGGTCACTATAACTTGTTATATTATTACATCTAGAAATGTCTCCAGATCCTTCTCCAGAATCCTGCTCACTATAACTTGTTATATTATTACATCTAGAAATGTCTCCAGACCCTTCTCCAGAATCCTGGTCACTATAACTTTTCTATTATTACATCTAGAAATGCATCCAGACCCTTTTTGCACTTGTGCACTGGGGCCCAAAACTATACACAATATTTCACTATGACAATTGTGGCGCATTGTAAGACTGTCCAGTCTAGCGTTATACTGTCTAAGTTTTAGACTTTTATTGATAAATCTGTCCCATGTATTTGTTGCCTAAGCACTGCAGAAAAGGGAAATGCAATGGTGCCAAAAAACACAGTTTATATCTTTGTAGGGGTAAAGGTATTGTTTTTCTTAGAGGTTAGAAATTTCTCCATCCTTTCACACAGCTAAAGAATTAAAGAATAAATCTGTCTGCATAAAGCTCCCCCTACAGGTGGCAGCAGACATCTATATTTTATCTATTTTGATGGGAAGAAGGGAATTTGAAGCTCTGTAAAACATATTACTTATAAAAATCAATAAATAACTATAATAATATATAATCTTAATACATACAGGTTAATATGGAAGAAACAACCACCCTGTTGCCACCGGAAGTATTCAGAGATGACCTGGGTGAGCCAAATTTAAATTATTCAGCTTAAATCTACAAAATGTCACAAAATATTTTCTTCAGAGATGCTTGACTATGGTTCCTTGATGCAAAGCACCATGTTCCCAAAGTTTTTTATTCTTACCAGTTTTCTATCACTAGTCATCCATATTTTCTTTTAGCTCTATATTTTATTCACCAGTATCCTTATTCATCTGTAAAATGTTTCCCTTGTCTATAGTATATGTGTTTTAATATCTGTCTCTATCCAGATTTACTACCACCCATAAACCACGAAGACCCCACAATACTTGAACTGATTGAAAAGATGTTGGGAACAGCTGAGCCTCACACAAGTCCACGAAAAGTAATTCAATATGTCTGATTGCTTTGACAAAATCTATGGTATTATATATAGTGCTTTCCAGGGCCAGGACAAGAGGTGGGCAGGATAGGTTGTACTTTGAGATATTGCTTTCTTCCAAGGCTCCTCTGACTTGGTGGTGCAGCATATCAGGGCTACTATGTCCTTCCTCCAGCATTAGGCTCTTCTCTAGATACCTCCACTCACGCAATCTCTGGTCCTAAAAGACCTTCTTCTCTGTTCTCCCCATATCAGCGCTTCACACAACCGTCTCCAAGGCTTCTCCCGTGCTTCCCCCACACTCTGTAGCTCATTACTCCAAAACATTTGACTCTCCTCCACTTTCACCAGCTTCAAAAGCAACCTGTAAAAACCCACCTCTTCAGGATTGCCTATAACCTACTATAACCCTGCTGCCCCTACATCCCCCACAAACATGTCTGTCCCTCACCTTCTGTCTCTTTCCACCTTCCTTGCAGATTGTAAGCCTTTGTGGGCAGGGTCCTCTCTTCCCCTGTACCAGGTGTTAATCATTTATCGTCACCATTGTACTTGTTTGACATATGTTATATATGGAACCCCCTCAAAGGGCTATCTATGGAAACAATGAGGATTTGAATCTCCTTCTACAGACAATTGGCCCTCTTGTGTTAATGGCTGATAATGATGTTTGAGCACTGTACATACATAAATGGATGTTACATGCACAAATTTTACACATGCAGACAAACCGTGTATGTCCAGTGGTGCCAGACATGCATATTACTGGACAAAAAAGGCTGTTAACTTGTCATTGAAAAGTTATCATGTTGAACTTGAGGGAGTAAAGTAGAAGGGCTTATTCTAAAAACCCTGCTTTAGCACCAAGAGAGCTGGTACCTCCGCTGATAAATACCATAGTATACATTACTCAAGATGTTCAAGCTCTTATAAATGTTTTACTTCTTTCTCCAGGGCAACTTATCTCATTGTACATGTCCATTAGTACCAGGACCCCAAGGACCAAAGGTCAGTAATGTAATTTGCTCAAATGGAATTGGTAAAAAAAAAAAACTTGGACAAAACAATAATGTTGGACTTATACCTTCTCAAAATGTGCTATCACACATAAACCAGTATAGTAATAGCTGAGTTCACTTTAGGACACACTTAGAATTTAATACAATTGTTACAACTCTTTATTAGGGAGACAGAGGATATCCCGGGATACCAGGGCTCCCAGGAAGTCCAGGCCGTATTGGAGAAAGAGGGCCAAATGGACTGCCAGGCCTGCCAGGACCACCAGGACCACAAGGCCCTGCAGGAAGTCCAGGACAGCCTGGTACAGCAAATATATTTAATGATTTACAAGAAGAAAAGGTAATTGTGTTTGATTAATGTCTATCGATACTCTACTTGATGTATTACAATACAATTTTCGTCTCATGGCTGGATGTGTTTTCGTGTAGGCTCCAACTGTCAGAGGTCCGCCAGGACCTGAAGCCCATCCAGGACTTCCTGGTCCCCAGGGTTTCCCAGGACCACAAGGTCCTGAAGGTCCACAAGGACCTCCTGGTCCCCCAGGACTTCCCGGATCTCCAGGTCTGCCAGGATCACCAGGATCATTAGGGTTAAGAGGAGATCAAGGACTTGAGGGCATTCCTGGGCCAAGAGGATTTCCAGGCCCACCAGGGCCTCAAGGTGTTGAAGGCCAACAAGGACCAGTAGGATTGCGAGGACCAGAAGGACACCAGGGTCCACAAGGACCCCAAGGAAATCAAGGTCCACAAGGACTATCAGGACCAGAAGGCAGTCCTGGTCTGCCGGGACCACCAGGTATGCCAGGAATGGATGGGCCTCAGGGCTTGCCAGGAATTCCAGGTGAAAATGGCTTCCCTGGCATTGAAGGACCTCCTGGATCAAAGGTAAAACATTCTAAAAACAAATATTTTAATGTGCTTACATAATTTCTTCTGTGAGCAATAGATAATTTAATGACAGATTTACACGGTTACTATGCTAGCAGTTTATCCCATGTAACCCCAGCGAGGTAGCTAGAAGAATTCTCAAGTCATGGAACTAATTTTCAGTTTTAAGCACCTGGGAGCTGAAATGATTGTGCTAATTGTGAAGAAGAGTGTTGAGCAACTGTTATCCACAATCTGGTTTAATCTAGAATTAAAATTGATAATTTGTAGATAAAATAATGATCATCAAATATATATATTTTTTCCAACAGGGAGATAAAGGAGACACCGGGGCACTTGGTCTTCCAGGACTTAAAGGACCACCAGGTGAAAAGGGAGATCCAGGACCTCCAGGAACTGCCTACTGTAAAGTAAATATTCACTGTTTTAATAGGTTATTACCCTCACATTATGTGAAAACTTTACCTTCTCCAGGTGTTGGGCCTATAGACAGAAAATAATGTACAGGGTAAGTTAAGTCCCAAGACACCCTTTTATTTCAGAAAGGAAAGAGAAAATAACAAATTTGCATACCCCAAATAATGGATGAATGGGGCCTATATTTAAGCTATCTCCAGAACATGACTGCCATCTTGAAAACCGCCATTTTAGATTAAGGGCAAGTTTTTTCAATAGGGTCATCTCAGCAATCAATTGCCACAATCAGATTTGCAATAACTCTTGTGGTTCAAAAGTTATCAACACAGAAAGTTGCAACAACAACAGTTATTCAATGTGTTGTCCCTGGTGCTGAACACAGAGCAGAAGGCGCTGGATCCAATTTTTATGCAATAGCATGACAACTTTCTGCGTTGATAACTTTTGAAGGATAAGAGATATTGCAAGTCAGATTGCAGCAATCAATTTCTGAGACAATTCTGATCTTCTTTGTTATGCTGCATGACACCTTCCCATTGGAAAATTTCCACTTGATGCAAAATGGCAGTTTTCAAGATGGAAGCCATGTTCCAGACACAGCCTAAAAGATAGGCCCTCTTACCCATTACTTGCTGGGATATTCAGATATGTCATTTTCCCTTTTGTTTCTGAATTAAAGGGGTGTCCTGGGACTTTTGACTCCCCCTGTATTCAGTCTGCGGCATATGATGTTCTCTAAACTCTTCAGATCCTTTATCAAGGGACTACAATGTACTTGTATGTTGAAATCTTCTGTTTAACCCCTTAACGACTGCCCACCGACTTTTGACGTTGGGTGGTGCAGGTCGTTCATCTGCAGCGACGTCTTTCGGTTTGCGACGCCCGGCGGGGGAAGCCTCCACTCCCTGGCGCTTAATCCTTGGATTGCCGCAGTTCGTGACCGCAGCATACTCAAAGGGCTTTGCCCTGCTCTGTCGGGTGATCGGAACTCCCGGTGACCCAACAGAGCCCGGGGAATAACTGCACAGTCAGCCCTGGGGACCTAGAGTAGCCCCAGGGCTGTTTATGTAAGAAGCCAGCGATCAGGACACATTGTGTGCTGCTCTGATTGCTGCCTGTTTCAAACTAACACAGATTATAATGTATTAGCATATATGAATATGCTAATACATTACAAGGTGTAAAAAAAAATGTGACATCCCATTTTAAAAAAGGTAAAAAACATAAAAAGTGTAAAAAAATAAACTAAATAACAAAATAAAAATAAATATTTAATAAAAAAATAATTGTGCATACATTACACACAAAAAAACCTACACATATTAGGTATCCACACGACCGTAATAACCTGTAAAAATGTGTGAAATGTGAATGGTGTAAAAAAAAAAAAAAAAAACTAAAATTTAAAAAAAAATGTAAAATAAATTCTGCAATAATTTATAAGTGAACTCAAACTATTCCCCCAAAAAGTACAACTTGTCCTGAAATAAACAAGGCCTCATACAACTGCGTCATTGAAAAAAATAAAAAAGTTATGACTGTTGAAACGCAAGGAGGCAAAAACAAAAAAAAGTGCTGGTCATTAAGTAGATTTCAGGCGTTCGGCTTAAGGGGTTAAAGACCAAGACTTGGAAACCTAATCCTATCAACTAAAAGAGTATTACTATTACTGCTTAGCTATGTACTCATATAAGAAGCTGATAATTACAGACTTATATATACTTATACTATATTTCCTCTCACTATCTACACAGGGTGAAGAGTCTTCTGTATCTCCTCCGCAATATGTACCAGTTCTCGGACCGCCAGGACCTAAGGTGAACACTTCACATTGACATATGTAATTATGACGTTCCACTGTTAGGGTATGTTTACACGGCGTTTTTTGAAGTGTAGATTTACACTTCAAAATCAGCCTGAAAAAAAACACCTGATTCCAGGCATTTTTTGAAGCATATTTTGGAGCGTATTTTGAGAAATCCTATTTTCACTGTTTCCTTTGGGATTTTTACAAGTGAAAAACACCTCAAGAATTGACGTCACTTATTTTTACGACCGTAATTGCATCCAATAAACGGCTCGCAATTACGCTTGTGAAATACGCTTTATGCGAATGACAAGGCGTATTTTACATTATAGTCAATGAAGGAAGATATGAAACTTGTCTGAGGCTGATTTTACGCCGTTTTTTCAGCGAGTAAAACCTACTAAAAACTGCCCAAAAAACACAGTGTTAACATACCCTTAGAGCCAATCACCTTAAAGGGAATCCTTCACCAATTTTTTTTTACTAATTAAAACAGGACACTGATACATATTCTTTTCTTCTTGGCAATTTTTATCTTGTGATTGTAGATTTCTCAATTCAGTTGTCTGTATATGATTGTTGAGTCAGCATTCTTGCCTGCACTGCCTTTAGCAGCATTTAGAGAGATGCTTTACAGCAGCTTCATGAACATAGGAGCCTATGAACAGCAGCAGACCCATTGACTTCTATAGGACAGTTTTCTAGGCATGCTCTATGACCTGGGAAGAGGTCGGTGTACAGGAGGAGGAGAGGGGGAGCTGTGACTATCTCCTATTGTGACTGGTGGATCCTGTGTTATCTATACACATTGATGTCACCTTTCAGTGTAATCCTGCCTGTGCTGATAATGAGGTGACTGCTGAAAAGTTCTCTCTACAGAGCAGGAAGTGTCAGACTAATATTAGGCCTAGTGGCAGAAGTGAAAACTGCAGGAGATAGGATTTGTTCACACGGCGTATTTGCATGCGCATTTCTCCATGTATTTGCGCTTTATATGAGGCTAAATGTGCACCTCAATTATGGTAATTCATAGCTCTCATAGAGAACTATGAATTACGCCTCATCTCCCTGGGCGAACAATACGATCGTATCGTACGCCCGGGGAGAGAAGTGACATGTCACTTCTTCACGGCGCTTACGCGCCAATGATAATATAAGTGGCCGGCCCCCCATGTCCTTTGGAGTACGCACTGTTTCGCGCATTCTTCCAAAACACACGGTGTACTGAGGCACGTACAGTACGCCGTGTGAACATACACTTAGGAATTTGTTTTAAAAGTTTGAAAGTGATATGAAAAAAAAAAACTTACAAAATACACTTAAAAAATGTATTTAACATAAAAATATGAGCTACACAATAAATCATTTTTGATGACACATTCCTTTTAAACTATTTCTGCATTGGGACCATCAACCCCTGAAAAGGATCCCGCATTAGTGTTACCAAATGTGGATTGTAAGGTCCAAGATTGGTAAAAATGGTCCAATTCTTTACCCAAGATGAGAGCCACCTAGCGTTATTTACAGCTAACATAACTCCTCAGCTAACAGAAAATAAATGTAGTTGTCTCTAATCTTTTCTGTGTTTTGCTTCCAGGGTGATAAGGGAGACCCAGGAGAGGTTAGTATACAAAAACTGTACTTAACTTTGTTGTTTAGTCAATGTAAGGAACCACATTTATGTTTCATTAAAGGGATTGTGACATGAAATACATTCATTACTTATCCACAGGATAGGTGATAAATGACTTATCGCTGGTGGCCACACCGATGGGACCTCATCAATCGCTAAATTTAGGTCCCCCATCTTTCCTTGTTTGCTTTGGCTTTGAAGTTTTTGAACAAAGCAGTGGCTAAACATGCGATCGATGGAGATAGACGCGCACTATACTTGGCTATCCTGTGGCAATTATTATTATTTATTTTAAAACGCATTGTACATTCAAGGGGGGGGGGGGGTTACATACATAACATTGGTCAAACAAGTACAATGGTGATGATAAATGACAACAACTGGTACAGAGGGAGAGAGGACCTTGCCCATTAAGGCTTAGGCTATGTTCACACAGCTTAAAATGGGACATATTTCACCCCATATTTCGCGACGTACTGCGCTAAGTATGGGGCGAGATACGTCCCAGTCATTACGGTAATCCACAGTTCTCATACAGAACTATGGATTACATCTCCTCTCCCCGCTCGCACAATACGCCGAGCGGGGAGAGAAGTGACATGTCAATTATTCACGGCGTATACACGCCATGAATAATGAATGTCTATGGGCCGGTGGGCTTCCAGCCCCTCCCCCACCCCCTTTCCCGAGCACACGCCATAATTGCAGGCGTAATACGTCCCGCAATTATTGTCGTGTGAACCCTGCCTTACAGTCTATAAGGGAGGAGGAAAAAGACGAAAGGTGAGGGGCAGACATGTTTGTGGGCGGTGAAGGGGCAGCGGGGTCATGGTAGGTTATAGGCTATCTTGAAAAGATGGGTTTTCAGGTTTGTTTTGAAGTTTGTGAAAGTGGAGGAGAGTCTGATGTGTTCGGGTAATGATTTCCAGAGTGTGGGGGAAGCACGGGAGAAGTCTTGGAGATGACTATGTAAGAAGCTGACTCAGAGAGAGCAGAGAAGAAGGTCCTGTGAGGTGCAGAGATTGCATGAGGGGAAGGATCTAGAGACTAAGGCAGATGCATGGGGGGGGAGGTTATGGAAAGCTCTGTAGGTCATAGTTAGTAACTTGAACTGAATTTGTTGGGTCATGGGTAGCCAGTGAAGGGATTGGGAGAGGAAGAGGAGGATCAAGGGGACAGGTGGATAAGATGGGCAGCAAAGTTGAGGATAGTTTGGAGGGGAGCAAGAGTGATAGATGGGAGGCTGCAGAGAAGGATGTTGTAGTAGTCAAGGTGGGAGATAACAAGAGCATGGACCAGCATTTTTGAGTATTGGAGTTAAGGAATGAGAGGATATGTAAGATATTTTTCAGGTGGAGGCAGCAGGCAGAGGTAAGGGCTTAGATGTGTGGTTTGAAGGATAGGGAAGAGTCAAAGGTTATCCCAAGGCAACGAACTTGTATGACTGATGAGAGTAAGGAGCCGTTGACAGTGATAGAGATCAGGTGGGGAGATAGGGTGGGATGGTTGGGAGATGATAAATATCTTTCATGGCACAACCCCTTTATGCATTTATTCTACCTATAATTTCTTCTTATATTGGAAGGGCTGTGGTTTGTGTAAAGAAGATCGTATAATCCAAGCTACTGGTTCTCCAGGTCCTGTGGGAGCTCCAGGTCCACCTGGTCCCCCAGGTCCTCCTGGCTCTCCAGGGAACATGATTCCACCAGAAGCAAAGACACCTACAATGTATTATCAGGTAAGCAATGTTATATACACATCTGAAAATTTCTATGAAAATATTTTCAGCTACCCCTTCATTGATCAGCTTCTCATCGCCACAGATTCCAAAATAGGAAATCTTCAGATTTTAAGATACACCTAAATAGGTTTTCACTCGTTTTTTGTGCAGTAGCGATGCTGAGAAATTAAATGCTCATTGCACAGATTATATCTGATTGCTTTCTAATGAAGGGGCTCTGGAGAAAGAAATGAGGAGGATGACGCCTCATGTAATATGTCACAGCAAACAAATAGGTTTAGTTTATCCTGTGGGGAAAAAAATGGTTAACCTGGTAAAATATCGAATTAGCACAAATAACCACCTCTGGGGTAGTAATGAGCCTGGCGTCCTTTTCCAGAGCTCCACAGAAAATTGAGATTGCTTACAGAAGAAAAGTGAAAAATGAAACATTTTAGGGTGTCTAATGTGGTGGTGTCAGTGCTTAGTGGGAGAGTAAATTTCCATACTGTCAGAAGTAGTCTTACATACATGCAAAGGATTGTTGACTTGGTGGAATCCAAAAGTTTCCCTGGTTTTCTCTCTTAAAGAGAATCTGTCACAAAGATTATGCCCCCCTTGCTGAGGACAGCACAAGCTAGTGTCAGACCTGCTGTTTCCAGCACTGTGTCCCTTATTCTGTAAGATGCAGGAGTTTTCGTGTATTTAATCCTCAAATCTGCAGTTTTCAGCCAGAAGAGTCATGAAAAGAGTCAGTTTTTTTCAAATCCCGCCCACCCGAGACAAGCCCCGCCCACCTCAACTGATTACCTATTACTTTAAATAGGTAGAAACATGTGAATAACTGCCAGGTGGGTGGGACAGGCCTTTGGTGGGCGTGCCTAACACCTGCTCATGAATAAGATGGGAGCATTAAGGGCGACATGTCACAACACGGCAAAGGCAGTTTTTTGGTCTATATTGCGCTAAAACCCCTTTTGACGCCATATTTTGTATGTAAAGGAACTGTCGTATACAAAAACTAGTCGCATTATACGCCGGGCACGACATTTTGTAATGCACCTAAATATGTTGCACCGTGCGCCCCCGTCGTGCAATGCGCCTATTGAGGCACATTATATATGTTATGCGCCTCTTGTCGGGCAATGCGCCGCGATAGGTGCATTACATATACTATCAATGATATGCTATGCGCCACGAGTTGCACAATGCGCCTTTTTTGATGTAATGCGCCTTTTTAGGTGCATTAGGGTATTCCTGACGCCAGATTTTCGAACGTATCAGACTTTGAGGCGCACTTTACACTGATTTAATGGCATAGATACGCCACTTTTCGACATGTCGCCCTAAATGCTCTAAAACTCCGGCATCTTACAGAATAAGGGACACAGCGCTGGAAACAGCAGGTCTGTCCTTAACTTGTGCTGCCATCAGCAAGGGGGGCATAATATATGTGACAGGTTCCCTATAACCCCCTTAACGAGGTATGGAATTTTCTGCAGGAGGAATCCCAGGTCGTAGCCTTGGAAGAGTTTGGGTATGTCCGCACAAAGAGTAAAATTTATTTGTCAGATTCTGCTGTTGAAAACCATGCCAGACGACACGGTTTTCAATGAATATTTCACATGTTATTGTATATGAATTTAGGGTCTTTTCTTACTTGCGTTTTACAGTCAGTAACAAGTCCCATTCGTGTCTATGAGGTTTTGGACGCAGATCCACATTAATAAGCACATAGAAACATTTTTGGCACATTTTACATAAGGTTTTTAGCTATCCCCATTGACATCAATAATAAATTTCCATATGTTCTTCACACGACATACAACCAAAGTATGAACATATTCTCATTTTTTTTATGGTGAAAAACTGATCACCGAACATATGCAGTGCATGAACTACAACACATATTTTCTGTCGAGGTCAATGGGAATGGTTTACATTCAGTTTTAGATGAGTATTTCAAATCGGAATCTGTGTGAATTCCAACTTGAAATACTCGTTGTGTGGACAGACTTACGGCCGTTTACACGGCAATGGACAAATACCCGTCGGTTTATCCGACCAGGATTTGTCCTGTTTTAGTGTCGTCCCCACGGCCGCGGGAGGGGGGGGGGCGGAGACTTTTCTCCGCGATGAGCGGAGAAAAGCCCTCCCCCTTCACATTGACATGCACATATTCCGACCGAAAACCGGACGGAAGAAAGTGCATGTTGAATGTCTCGCGGGCGGAAAAACCGCCGGGCGGAAAACTTGTGCAGTGGGGACATGCCCTTAAGATTGCCATTGTTGACATTGTCAGACTGAGATGTGTCTTTCTCAAATTGTGTTATCTGTATAACACCTTTATAAAAGGATCTGTTCATATTTTACTTTTGAGCTATACTGACAGCGCCACATTATGTTCTAAAAAAAAATGTATAATTTTTTCTTCTCATCATTCTAACTAAATAGTGGGTCCAAACTGAAGAACCCGCCTAATGATTTTTTTTATTTTTTTTTCCAGAATGGCCGATCTGAGTTGTATGGATCAGTAGTCTATTCCGTGAGTTATCTCTGTTCTCTTTCTCTCAACATATGTTGGTTATCATGAATGTCGATAACAGATACATTTATAGATACTTTTATGGAAAATAAGTACAATAAGGCCATGTTCTCACGGCTTATTCACGGCGGATTTGTGAGCCGGACTGCGCTCGCAAATCCGCCGTAAATAAGGGGCGGAGGGCCGGAGCGCGGCGGGGGCGCCTCTCCCGGCCACCATAAGACAATGCATTGTTTACGGCGCGTCACGCCGTAAATAATGTGCATGTCCCTTTCTCCCCCCGCGGCGGATTCGCTGAGCGGGGAGGAGCGACGGAACCACTGTTCTCTATGAGAGCAGTGGATTACCGTAATTACTCCGACGGATTGGCGCCGTACTGCAGCGCAAATCCGGCGCGGAGTACGGTGCCAATCCGCGGACAAATAAGCCGTGTGAACGAGGCCTAAGGGTACTGTAACAGACCTAGGTAGTGGATCCGTTGGGCCGCCACAAGCGATGGCAATAGCCGCACCAGGGAGCGGAGTCTAAGTGGGTCCCGGTTTTCACCAGAGCCCGCCGCAAAGCGGGATGGACTTGCTGCGGTGGGATTCCACCAGGTCGCTACCCCTGATGCGACTTGCTTGCGGTGGTAGCCAAGGTGCAACGCAGGACCAAAACGACAGGCAAACTCGTAGTCGGAGACAGGCTGAAAGGTCAGGGCAGGCGGCAAAGGTTTGTGGTTAGGAGACGTAATCCAAGGGGACTGGTACACAGAAATGACAACTAGAACGTAACAGAGGCTTCCTCGCATAGGTGAAGGCACTATGGAATCGGCGAGGGCCAGGAAGGGGTGGAGCACAGACAGGAACGAGGTCAGGTGAGGACTGGCGCCTGCGGGAGTGGGTGCGCTCATAAGACACGGCGCCACCCACATCGGGAAACGAGTGTGCCCGCAGCCCGGACCACGGGCTGCGGCGCCACTCACAACAGGTACAGCAACACGGCAAGCGTAAAATTCTATTTAAGAATCTGACCGGTATTTTAGCTTCTTTTGAATAGTTTTGGGGGACGGTTCTGTCCGCGGTTTGCAGATTCGCTTGTCCCTCTAACCATTGACTAGCACACCTGCCACCGGAAAACCGGATGAAAGATTGTGCATGTTCTGAGTTTTTCAGAACACCGGCGGTTTAAAAATCCATCCAGTGTCAACTACTTGGCGGATTTTCTATTAAAGTCTATGGGGATGGCTGCTTTTCGGTTTTCAGACTGTTTCTAAATCTGCAAACCATCTGAAAATCTGAATAAGAAACCAAGCCGTGTTGAGGTACCCCAGGTAATTCTCTTTATTAGGACCAAGCTGCGAAACCAGAACAAAAAAAATATCCCTTTTTATTCTAACTACAGGCAACCTTTTATGTAGAAGCAGGAAATACACATATATATATATGCCTCTTTTTATTTCCTTATTCTCAAACCTAACAAATGTCCATGATTACAAAGCAATCACAACACCTTCATAAATGAGATTTATGCTCTGAGTCTGTGATTTGCAAATCTTGAAAGCTGTGTCCTTGTCAATGTCCAACTCCTTGGGAGTTTGTAGACCGAATCAGTAATCATTTTATTTTACAAAATAACCAAGTTAAATATGATTATAATAGCACTGTGTACTGTAGCTTTCTGTACCTAGAATTGTAAATGCTGACTCTCCAAACAGGGCCTTCCTGGAAACCCTGGAGCACCCGGCCCTCCAGGACCTCCCGGACCACCAGGGGTTGTGTATCTCAATGTAAGTTTCATTTTCATGTGTAGAATAATACCTTCAACAGAACTGGGGATCCTTTGGCCCAGCAGAGGAAATCAATATGAGCAATAGCAAGCACAGCAAAGCTCACACTGAGCCCCCTATTATGGTGCAAGGTTTTGCTCTCTTGGGCAGAAGGACCTGGCGTTTTTTCCCCCTTGACTCTCTTTCCATGAACTTTTGGGACATTCACCACCCCCCTTGTTTAATAACAATGCAGTTCCTCTTGATAGGGTCCTGCATAGGTTCTACACACTTATTTACAAAAGGGATCCATGGCAGCTGCATGATTGGCCTCTATGGTACATAAGTGATCAATTCTGAATGCCACCCTCAATCTATCATCTGTACGTCTACTATTTATTGGGTCTTGATCTTTGTTATCATTGTAAATGCAGAACACAGGGCCGGGACGATGGGTAGGCCAAGGTAGGCAACTACCTAGGGCACTACTTCATCCAAGGCAGTAAAGGAGGCGCAAGGAGGTATGGAGTGGGCTGAATTTTCCATTTGGGGGGGCACTTTATGCCTTGTTTGCCTAGGGCACCAGAATACCTTGTCCCAGCCCTGGCAGAACATATCTTCAATATCTAATAGATCTAACCATGCACCGTATTTCATGACAACTAGATCATAATGGAAAAAGATTGACTTCTAAGGTATCTTCTGCTGGACATTGGGGTCCATTATTCAGAGTCAAGGGCCTCCATGGCATCCTCTAGAAATCTGGTGGGCTATTCTGATCAAGTTTCTGGCCACAGGGTTTACAATTATTCTGTTGCACATCATTAAAGTTGATTCTACATCATATTCTGGAGAAGGAGCAGATACTAAGGGAGAAGGGACATTCCCTATGATGGAGACCATTGAGTTAAAAAAATGTCTGGATGTGGTGAGAAAACGAAGTCTAATGAACAGAGGATGTAAAACACGAAGTGTTGTTGATGTGGAATCTCTATCTCTCTGCAGAGAGTGTTTCCTGTGCCAGCGCGGCCACATTGCAAGCAAACGGTAAGGAGGAAGAGAGAGCATACATGGTGCCACCTTTAGAATTGAGACTACTTGAATAGAGTCTAGTTACACCTACACCAAAATATGAGCCTGAAACTAATTATTGTAGGGAAAAGCCTCAAAATAGATCAAAATACCTATAAAAGAAAAAATTACCAAAAAAGTATGTTACAAATAAAATAACTGATCTTTATCA
Source organism: Phyllomedusa bahiana (assembly GCA_025379985.1). NCBI lineage: Eukaryota > Metazoa > Chordata > Amphibia > Anura > Hylidae > Phyllomedusa > Phyllomedusa bahiana. Next base: position 133,458 of record JAODAL010004354.1, on the reverse strand, counting down.
CGTCTACATAAAGCAGACAAGAAAAATAGCATAAGGCGCATCCCCACGGCAGTGGACAAATACTGACCGGTTTGCCGGCCGGTATTTGTCCGGTTTTGCGCCCGTCCCCACGGCCGTGGGGGGGGGGGCGGCTAATCTCCGCGATGAGCGGAGAACAGCATTCCCCCTCCCATTGAATTGTACATATTCCGTCCTGGAAACCAGACGGAAGAATTAACATGTTCAATGTTTTGCCGCCGGCCCGCCGGCGGCAAAACCGTCGGGCAGAAAACCCGTGCAGTGGGGACTGCTGCACGGGTTTTCCATAGAGCACAATTGTGCTCATTTTCAGCCGGTTTTTCAGGCGGTCTGAAAAACCGCAAACCGGCTGAAAAAACGGCCAAAAAACCCGTGCAGTGGGGACATGCCCTAAATGTAGGTAAATAGGTACTACTTCTAAAGACAGGACACCAAAGGGCTGGGTATATACGTGAAAGATACAAATATCCCTAAAGACACCAAAGTTTACATACCTCCAAACCAAAAGCATCTTGGCTAGTATTACTACTATATTCTAAGGTTTCCCTTGTCATTTTTGCTACCTCTCTGACCCTTTTTGGATTTCTTTTACTACATAAAAAGCCCCATCTGCATGTTTTTCTCTCTGACATGATATGAGAATAAACCTTACCCGTTTTAGGTCAATTAGGAACCAAAATTATTTACATTTGCCAAATGCCAGAATAATGAGAGAGAGAGAAGTTTTAAGGCATTTTTATTACATTCTGCAATGTCAAAAGTTTACATACACTGGAATTACTCTGCCTTTAAACAATTTGGGACCAACCATATGATGATGTCATGTCTTTAGAAGCCACTGGTAGGTTTATTTGCAACATCTGAGTTAGAGACACAAATGTGGATGTATCTTATTGCACACCAGAAACACACTGCTTCTGTGTGTAACATCATGGTAAAGTCTAAAGAAATTAGTCAAGATATCAGGAAGAGAATTGTGGACTTGCACAAGTCTGGATCATCCTTGGGTGCAATTTCCAAATATCAGAAGGTGCCTCATTCATCTGTACAAACAATCATATGCAAGTACAAACAAGATGGGAATGTCCAGCCATAAATACTGATCAGGAAGGAGACGAGTTCTGTGTCTCAGAGATGAACATGCTTTGGTCTGACATGTGCATATCAACCCAAGAACAAAAACAAACAGACCTTGTGAAGATGCTGGCGTAAGCTGGTAAGATTGTGTCATTATCCACAGTGAAACCAGTACTGTATCAACATGGGCTGAAAGGCCACTCTGCCAGGAAGACGCCGTTACTCCAAAAGAAACAGATAAAAGCCGGATTAAAGGGGTTGTCTCGCTACAAAGATTAGCTTTCAAATTATAGGGAACACAAAATAAAGAAATTTTCCAAATATATTGCTTTGTTCCTCTGTTTTCCCTAAGGAGATACAAGTGAATTTATGACCTCCCTGGCTATTTCAGTTCCCTCAGTAACAGACCTATAAAGAATTCTCCCCCTGCTGTTTGTTCTATGAGATAGCAGTGAGTGACATCATCAAACAGGTCAAGGCAGTGTCCTTGCTGCTGAGCAGTAAAAAGCTTGATTTATGTAAAATAAACAGAACTGAAATTAGGGCTTTTGTTTGAGGGATCAGAAAAGAAGTCCTGTTAGTAGTTTGAGAAGCTAATCTGATCTAATTAGCAACTGAAAGCACAACTGAGCAAGGAGCTGTACAAGCATGGAGCTTATGCAAATTAGTCAGTCTGAACCAGGAAGTGGCAGAGTATTTCATTCATGCATCCTTTGAAACTCTGTAGGGAGACAACTCCTTTAATGTTTGCAAATGCCCAAGGGAACAAAGACCTACATTTTTTGGAGACATGTCCTGTGGTCTGACGAAACTAATATTTAACGGTTTAGCCATAATGGCCATCGTTATGGTGGGAGGAAAAAGTGAGAAGCTTAGAAGCTTGAGAGTGGCCATCACAAAGCCCTGAACCAAATCCTATAAAAAAATTTATGGGCAAAGCTGAAAAGGCAGGTGCGACCTTCACACATGGCTCAGTTACACCAGTTCTGTCAGAAGGAATGAGCCAAAATTCCCACCAACTATTGTGAGAAGCATGTGGAAGGATATCCAAAATGTTTGACCCAAGTCCTACAGTTTAAGGGCAAAGCTACCAAATACTAATGAAATGTATGGAAACTTTTGACTTTACAGAAAGTAATAAAATGCCTTAAAAATTCTCTCTCTCATTATTCTGACATTTGGCAAATATAAATAACCCTAATTGACCTAAAACGGGGAAGATTTATTCTGATTTCATGTCAGATAGTGAGAAAAACATGCATAAGTGTCTTTTTATATGGTGTATGTAAACTTCTAGTTTCAACTGTATGTGTAACTGTATTCTGTTGTCTGTATATGATTATGGGGGCGGCCATCTTGTCTGAGCTTCTTTTACCAACATTTAGAGAAATGCTTTACAGGAGCTCCATGGACATAGGAGCCTGTGGACAGAAGCAGACCCATTGACTTCTATGGGAGAGTTTTCTAGGCATGTTCTGTGACCTGTGAAGAAGTGTCCCCGTAGAGGGAGAGAGGGAGCTGTGACACCTCCTATTGTGACTGGTGGATCCTGTGTTATCTATACACATTGGTGTCCCCTTTCAGTGTAATCCTGCCTGTGCTGATAATAAGGAAACTACTGAAAAGTTTTCTCTATGGAACAGGATATGTCAGACTATTATTAGGCCTAGTAGACAAGGTGAAAACTACAGGATTTTAGGATTTTTAAAAAATATTGACAGCATTATGAAAAAAAACACAACTAAAAATTCTTAAAAAAAAGAGTTTAACATAAAATCATAAGTAAAACATTAGGTCATTTTCTGATGACACATTCTCTTTAACAGCATATTTATTTCTATATGTGTATTGGTGATTTAAAGTGATTGTTGTCAAGAGGTGTGTAGAATTTGGGGTGCCTTGAAGGAAATGTGTATCTCTTATGTACACCCTATGTGAGGATTAGCATCAGGATCAGGTAGGCAAACCGGGCTTTCACAGACACAGTGACACAAGGCGTAAAAATCCACTGCCTGGGCTTAAAATGAAATGGCAACAGAACAAAAAGTATAAAGTAAGCCTAAACAGAAAACAAAAACCTGCTCGGCTGAGCAGGTTTAATTCTGACTGGACTCCACACAGACACCATCTGTTACTCACAGTAAAGCCATGTTCACACGGCTTAAAATGGGCCGTATTTCGGTGCGTAATTACGCACCAAAGTGCGCAAATTACGGGCTGAAAACGGCCCATTCATTACGGTAATCCACAGTTCTCATAGAGAGCTATTGATTACGTCTCCTCTCCCTGCTCGGCGGATCCGCTGGGCAGGGAGATAATTGACATGTGAATTACTAGCGGCGTATACGTGCCGCTGGTAATGCAAGTCAATGGGCCGGCGAGGTGCCGGCCCCCCGCTCACTCCGCCACTCCCGCCCCGCCCCCAGCCACACGGCGTAATTGCGGGGCATAATTATGTCCCGCAGTTAAGCCGTGTGAACATAGCCTAAGGCTTCCCTCTTAGCAGCAGAGTCCCACCAGAGCCAATCCACAGACCTGCAGGCCCAGCCTTTATGGGGCCTGTTACCAGCCTCACCTAGAATGTAGGAGTGGCCTTCCACCCATCACTTTGGCCACTCTAGGAAAAGCCGGCCCGGATTAGTTGCTTGGAGCAGCTACAGTATGTGCTATGTGCTAGCAGCTACAAACTGTGAGCTTCCTTAACTGGGACCAGGCACCTCAGTGACACTTATCTGCGCCAATACTTCCTGGAGCTGAAACAACATATGAGAGCATACTATGGGAAACATACCTGCCCTCAATGACTACCTGCCCCTGTCTTACACCGACCATTTGGTGTCCTGTTTTTAGATGTGGTTCTCTTTACCTTCGTATATGCTGTTTTTATCATATGTTTTATGTGGATGTAATAAAGATGTGTTATTTTGTGTAATTTGCTTTTGCGGTAGCCTTTTTGTAAGTATTTTTGTGATTTTTTTGTAAGGTTTTTGTGATTGAACATGAGCTACAGTATGATCTGTAAGTTTCACCGTTTAATTATGAAGGTAATTCTTTGGGCGACATGTATGAACGGGGCTAGAGCCACATTCGCTCTATTTTGGAACAGGCGCACTCCAATATCAGGCGCATTACAAAGCACTCGTGGGACTTTGTAATGTGCCTGATTTCAGGGGGCGTGTCGCACTACAACCGTACGAAGCACATGTGTATCTTTAGTACGGCAAATCCAGGCGCATTACTGCTGGAACAGGTAGAGCACTTTAAAAGTGGTTTACCTGAGCCAAAAGTGTCGCTTTGTAGCTGTAAAGCGCTAAATCTATGACCCGCAGTAGAACAGGTTCACAGATTCAGGTGCATTCTATGCTACAAATGCACACAAAAAAGGCACACAAATCATACGCGTCGCCCTTTGTGACTACTTGTGTGGAGATGGGTTCTTCTGGATTAATCCCAAAATGATAGCCAGAATGTAGTACCAGAATTCACCCTCTTATTTTTATTTTCAGCAGATTCACAATGAAGAAACAAAAGACGCAGGTAATGATGTATTATTTTAAGCATTCAGATTCTCATATAATTATGAGTTTTGTAGCTTATTTGTAGCCCAACAACTACATTTTCTTTGCCAACAGACTCTGGGCCAGTTGACGGAACGCATCAACAAAAGGTCAGACCAGACCACATGTCTATACATAAGAAAGAAAGTTTCCTGCTTTCACACATAGCATCAATTAATTTGTATTGACCCCTATCAATTTGTGCAACTGGATTCTATTTTCTCAACACAAAATATATTAAAGGGGTTTTGCCACGATCTCATTTCATACCTCCTGCATCCAGCTCTTCAGCTCTGTGTGCTCGGAAGGGGGCGTGTGTGATTATTTGAATTGCATATAATGTGACCCAGCGGGATGACATCACCAGGCCTTTCCTAACTGTAGTCAAAGAAAGGTCTGTTTATCTATAGAACTGTAAGTAGCTACATTGTAGCTCAGAGTAAACTTTTGCCTCCAGGCACAAGGGTCCTTGGTTCAAATCCCTGCAGGAACCAAACCTATGGATTTTATTTCTCTTTATCAATGCACAGACCTCATTGAGGTTTCTTTTTTTAATTTATTTGCACTGTTTGACTAATTACTAAGGAGAACAGAGGACGGGAGTAGAATGACAGCACCTGTGGTTTGAACACTCAGTAGCTGCCTGGGAGGAGAGGTAATGTCTGAGCATGTGCGACCAGGACTGAGAAGCTCTCAGCCCTGGTCGTATCCCCTGGAGACGAGCTGTAAACAATGGATCACTAAAGGAGCAGCTAAAAAAAAAAACGGTCCAGAATTTTTAATAATGATGAATGGTGAAAATTATTTATTATTTAATTTACAAACTTCCCACGTCAATTTTACTTCTTGGCAAAACCCCTTTAATACTATTGGTTGAGTCCTAGTTAAGCTTTCCTTCACTTGGGGAAAGATTTGGTTTTCTGCCCTATTCTTGTAGCATAATATCCTGGGCATACCACAGTGGCTTGTTGGTACCCACTTAGTACCCCAACCTCTCCCTATGTCCCTACCAAGTGGTCTCTGCAGTTATGAGTGCAATACATTCTTTAGCTTAGTATAGCAATTGAACTCTTCTTACCTGTCCTTATTAGCTCTTCTCATTATGATGTTTAAATGAAAATCTTCGGAATGGATATCACACACTGTTTAATCCAGGATAGAAGCCATCACATTGTTTCTTACGCTATAGCAGGTGCACAGCTGGGTTTTTGCAAACAAAGATGAAATGTCTGAGGCTTGGGAGGATGTAGCAGAAGGCAGCCTGGCCTATGTGAAGGAGCCAAGCAGTGCTTTCTTCAGGACTAATGTGGGATGGAGCAAAATCATGGTATGTTTCAAGTAGCCAAATGTAGAGTGTACGACTTCTATATACCTACACTTTTTATTTTGTCTAATGTAATTGTACTGTAGTAGTATCTTATCTTTGTAGCTCCAGTTGCTCCATAAATAACTGTAAATGTATTAACTTTTTTTAGCTAGAAGACTCGGACCCTATTTTTCCAGCTGATGACCCCTCTTCGCCAGAGGAAGTAATGGTAAGTACAATACTATAGCATAGTGCCAAAAGTGAGATCTACAATGAATGCAACATTTTGCTTGTATATAACGCCATAGCAGATTTCTGTTCTCTACTTGTCACATAACACACTTATACAAAATTTGCTTCATTTCTTATGTACCTAAAGCTATACAATGGCCCCTCAAGTTACAGTGGCCTCAGGATACAATGATCTTTCCTGGGACACTGTGGGCCACATGTACAGGGCCACCGTAAAGGCAGTACAGGGGGTACTGCCGTACGTGGCCCGGTAAATGAAGGGGGCCCGCTGCAAGCGGGGTATGGGGAAGAGGGGCCCAGACGCTTCACCTGTATGGGGCCCTGAAATTTCTGATGGCGGTCCTGCACATGTATGAAACTGTTTAGGTCTAAAACTCGCTTTTTTGCCCGTAGGTTACTATGGGCAAAAGAATGAGTTTTAGACCTAAACAGTTTTCATACATGTGGCCCTGTATCTTGATACCACACTCCCCATACAAGGTCACAGACCCTGCTAATCTGCAGCTCATGTGATTGGTGTAAGTACAGTGCGGTACTACATGTCCTGTACTGCTCTTACCTGTATTAGTGAGGTGCAGGCAAAGATTCAGTGAATCAGAAGTAAATTGAGGATTTGTTACAACCAGTAGAGGGCGCAGTGAGCTTCCCAGCTCCTTTCCCATAATGCCTTGTGAGGTGCAGGCAGTGATTCGCAGTCTAGTAGCACCTCTCTAGGACAGTACAGTGCATTACTACATGTCCTGTACTGCTCTTACATATATTAGTGAGGTGCATGCAGTGATTGGTGGTCTATAGCGCCTCTCTACAGTACAGTGTGGAACTACATGTCCTGTACTAGTCTTTACATGTGCCAGGATGAGTGGCCTCTTTTGGGCACCAGGTGAGGGCCCAATTTTTGTTCTGATCCATTGTGTATAAAGTACATGACTCAAAGAACCTCCTGTCCTCATCATAGAAAGTGATTTCCAGCTTCCAGCAGCTCTTTCTGATGTTATAATTAAGGACTTGCTTTATCTCTATTAGTTATCTGCATTTTGCATTGACATTTTGGGGTTTTGGAACCAATTACCAGTTTTCCATAGAGTTATGGCTTCACCATACAATGGTCGTCCGGGAACCAATTAGAATTGTATGTTGGATCACTGCCTATAACTAGTTCTTAGCCCCTTCATTTCAACAGTTTTCTCTACTTTCAGGCAGAAGACTCTGATAACCATGATGAGATTCTAGCAGTGCTGCCAAGTATCAGACCAAGAATTCCCTCAGTAAGAGAACTAAACGTTCATGTTATCAAAATTGTTCCTGTTCTTGTTACAATATGATGTTGAAAAGTAACTACCGTATTATTTCACAAAACTTATGACAAATCATAGAGGCATGCTGCAAGTTTTGGATGTGTGAATGCCGAGATACACCGCTTGCTAGTCTGTGGTGTGAGTCTTGAGGCAGGAAGTAATATAAGCGCTTGCATGGCAGCTATGGAAGTGGTCACCAAGCATCCAGCTGCTATGGCTACTGATCACCACTACCCCTCCGCCCCCTCCCACGAATTTATGCAACTGCCTCATATGGAGCAGACTCATCGAGTGAGACCGATACGTGATCTCTTATCAGCATTATAATATAAGTTTACGTCAAATGTCAGTAAGGGGTGAAGCTATGCATACTGTACTTTCCATTGCTGTTTTATCTCTTATTTGCAATAAAATCTGATTTAACCAAAATTATAGTGGAAATCTATAAAACCTCATAACTGGCGGAAGTTTCCATTTGTGGTACAGAAACTGCCACAATTGCGTCTCATTTATTAAAAGTCTTGTGCTTCTTAAAGGGAATGTGTCATCAAAAAAAATAGTCATTGTTTAAGTCCTGTTTTTATGTTAAACACATTTTGTAGGAATTTTTGTTTTTTTTTTATTTTTCATATCACTTTCAATATTTTTAAATAATTCTTAAGTCTTGCAGTTTTCACTTTGGCCACTAGGCCTTGTTTGCACTGCTTTAACACCAGTCAGATAGATGCTTTACAGTAGCTTCATGCACATAGGAGACTTAAGACTGACTCAGCTTCATTGACTTCTATAGGAGAGTTCTAGTCATGCTCTGTGACCTGGGAAGAAGTCACTGTGCAAGGAGGTTAAAGGGTGAACTGTGACATCTCCTCTTGTGACTGGTGGATCCTGTGTTATCAATTCACACTGGTGTCTCCTTTCAGTTTGATCCTTTGTGCTGATAATGAGCAGACAACTGAGAATCTTTCTTTACAGAACAGGAAGTGTCAGACTATTATTAGGCCTAGTGGCCAAAGTGAAAACTGCAGGACTTAAGAATTATTAAAAAATATTGAAAGTGATATGGAAAATTAAAAAAAAATATAACCAAAAATTCTTAAAAAATGTGTTTAACATAAAAACGTGAGTTAAACAATAAGTCATTTTTGATGACACATTCCCTTTAATACATTTGTCACATCTTCCTCTAGCACCCCTTCAGTAAAATATTAAATATTAAATATCAGTAAAATAAGTGTAATAAAAATAAAATAATGTAAAATATCTTTTTAATAAATCTGCCCCCATGTGTCCTTCTTACCCTTCTTTCTATTAAATCAACAGCTTCGGTTAATAGCGCTCAACATCCCTCTGTCTGGAGAAATGACCGGGATCCGGGGCGCTGACTTGCAGTGCTATCGTCAGGCTCAGGAGATGTCTCTTTTTGGGACATTTAGAGCACTTCTCTCTTCCTCCAGTCAATCCTTGTCCTCTATAGTTAAGAAGACTGATAGAAATCTTCCCATAGTGAACTCGAAGGTAAGTCATTTTCACTAAAGGGACCTTCCCATCTTATAATGTGATAGCTACTACTGTATATACGCCATCATTTATGATCACTGGAGACCTAACCTCAAGCTCCCTCAACCCAAGAATAAAGTGGAAGCAACGTTACTTTATTGTGGAGTCTCCTTCCACTTAAAGGGGTTTTGTCACAATCTCATCTCATACCTCCTGCATCCAGCTCTTCAGCTCTCTGTGCTCAGAAGGGGGCGTGTGTGATTTGTTTGAATTGCATATCATGTGACCCAGCAAGATGACATTACCAGGCCTTTCCTCTCTCTAGTCAAAGAAAGGTCCATTTATGTATAAAGCTGTGAGTAGCTCAGAGGTAAAGTTTTTACCTTACAGTACAAGGGTTCTAGGTTCAAATCCCTGCAGGAACCAAACATGTGGATTTTTTTTCTCTTTATCAATGCACATACCTGATTAAGGTTTCTTTTTTTATTTATTTGCACTAATTATTTGGCTAATTACTAAGGAGTACAGAGGATGGGAGTAGAATGACAGCACCTGGGGTTTGAACACTCACTAGCTGCCAGGACCAGGAGTGAGGAGCTCTCAGTCCTGGCCGTATCCACTGGAGACGAGCTGTAAACAATGGATCACTTAAAGAGCAGCTAAAACAAAAAAGGTCCAGAATTTTTAATAATGCTGAATGGTGAAAATGTTTATTATTTAGTTTGCAAGTTTCCCACGTCAATTTTACTTAGTGGCAAAACCCCTTTAAATGGGGCCACACTGCAGTTCAGCACAGTGGATGCCTGGGGCGCAGATGGACAGGCAAAAACAGTAAAGGTGACGTGGTACTACGTGGACGTGGTGTCCCTGAGATTGCCCCTGACTTATCATAAAATGAGAAGAAATCCTACTTATATGCTATCACTTTATAAGATGCGGATACCCCTTTAAAGGACCTTTTTTTCCCCCCTTAGTTCATTAGAAATTGCTTCTAGGTACACAGCAGTGGCAGTCATTGTGCTCACCTGCAGCTGGATACAGGATTTCTCGCTGATGCCCCTGGGTCATGTGATCTGCACTCTCAGTTCCTGAAACACAGAGCATGGTTGTGTGACTCGGAAGTGAATCTCTCTGTGCTTTCCTCTGAGAGGTTTAAAGTCAGTCTTATAAGTATGCATAGACGACAGACTTACTGTCAGCATCAAAAAACACTGTGTCTTTTAGCTAAGGTGCAGGTCATGTGATCTACCAGACTGTTGCATCAGCCGGAAATCCTGTATTCAACTGCAGGTAAGCAAAGGTACTGGAACCTACAGTGCACCTAAAACTAATGTCTAATGAACTTAGGAGGAAAAAAATTGGAGTGGTCTTTTTATCATAAACAAAAAAAAGTTAAAATGCTGCTAATACAAAACACTGTTGTTGTTTTTGTCTATAGGGTGAAATTCTTATTAGGAACTGGAACTCTCTTTTTGCTAGTAAATCATCTCTTCATAAATCTGGTGTCCCAATTTATTCTTTTAATGGAAGAAACATACTCAGTGACCCTCTATGGTAAGAAAAGTCTCCCCTATCTACCCTCACCCCCATAATAACATATACCAAACAGTGACAGAAACAAAATGATTAAACAATATGGGCGCAGTGTCGGACTGGGGGGTCTGGGGCCCACAGGGGAGTTGATCTTGGGGGGCCCACCCTACTGTACATGAAAATATTACCGGCCTCTTGGACATAAATGCGCCCATTTTACCACATAATACAGTGTGCAAAACAGAACTGTATTGTGTAGTACAATAGCAAGTGAGTCACATATCTGTCTGTCTAGCATATCATAGACACAGGGCTAAGTAGCTCCATCCATATCCCCTCCACCCACATACAATATCCCCTCCACCCACATACAATATCCCCTCCACCCACATACACTATCCCCCTCCACCCACATACACTATCCCCCTCCACCCACATACACTATCCCCTCCACCCACATACAATATCTCCCTCCACCCACATACAATATCCCCCTCCACCCACATACACTATCCCCCTCCACCCACATACACTATCCCCCTCCACCCACAACAATAGCCTCCTCCACCCACATACACTATCCCCCACCACCCACATACACTATCCCCCTCCCCCACATACAATATCTTCCTCCACCCACATACAATCTCCCCCTCCACCCACATACCCTATCCCCCACCACCCCCATACACTATCCCCTCCACCCACATACAATATCCTCCTCCACCCACAATACAATACGTCCCCCTCCAACACATACACTATCCCCCCCCTCCCCCCACATACACTATCCCCCTCCCCCCCCATACACTCTCTCCCCCCACCCCCCTACACATATCCCCCCCCCCCCCCAACAAATATCCCCCTCCACCCGCATAACATATCCCCCTCCACCCACATACAATATCCCTACCCCTCCACCCCATACCATATCCCCCTCCACCCACATAACAATAGCCCCTCCACCGCACATACAATATCCCCCACCCACCCACATACAATATCCCCCCCCCTCCACCCACATACAATATCCCCTCCACCCACATACAATATCCTCCACCCACAACAGATATCTCCCCACCACCGGCACATACAATATCCCCCTCCACCCACATACAATATCCTTCCACCAACATACAATATCCTCCACCCACATACATTAGTCCCCTCCACCCACATACAATATCTCCCTCCACCCACATACAAATCCCTTCCACCCACATACAATATCCTCCCCCTCCACTCCAAATCACAATATCCCCCTCCACCCACATAGCAATATCCACCCTTCCATCACCCACATACAATATTCCCCTCCACCCATCATACAATATCCGCCCTCCACCCCACATACAATACATCCCCTCAACGTTTCCCTTCGGTCACGCACCTCACCAGCCTTCTAAAATAAACACCAAGCAAGAAAGAAAGTGTACTCCTATCACTAGGGTCAGGTGTTCCCCTCCTCTTACAATCATGGACCATGTACTCTGCCACTAAACTAAGTGCCGATATAACCTACAACAGCCACCCATATAGATACCACATAGAGGTCAGACACCAGCTCAGGTATAACCTTACATCCTACAACACCACCATATAAGAGGACCACATAGAGGTCAGACACCAGCTCAGGTATATACCTACAAACACCACCATAAGAGACCACATAGAGGTCAGACACCAGCTCAGGTATATACCACAACACCACCAAATACGTAGACCACATAGAGTCAGACACTACCAGCTCAGGTAAAACCTACAACACCACCGTATAAGGACCAAAGGAGGTCAGACACCCATCTCAGTATAACCTAACAACACCGCCATATAGTAGACACACAGTAGAGTCAGACACCATCTCAGGTCACATCACACATTACAATATAAATTAAATAATCCCTGAAATGCGAAGAGGACTCACGCTGGAGACCGTCTTGGCACAGGTGAGGAGTCGTTCACTTCTCTTTTGTCGTTCCTTTCCCTTCTCTTCTGCATTCCGTTCCAACACCATCATGATGACTTGTCCCGGCCACAACTCCTCCCTTGCCATGAAATTACACACAAATATCCTTAGAACCTCCATTTTCCCACATCTCTTTAACCCATTCCCACCACTGTACAAACTTCCCAGGGTAGGAGAGACGGTACATAGCCTAGTATCCCTAAGGGGTTGGAGGGGGGGAGAGGCCGCCCCCAGTAACTAGAAGGCCTTCTTTAAGGTAGGTATGCCCCCGCTGATAAGTTGGTAGGCCAACCCCAGGTTGGTTGGTGGGTTCCTATCCATGGGTGGGTATGTAAATAGGCCCCCCATTTAGATAAGCAGGCTACAGTTAGTGAAAGTAGATACGCTACAGTTAGGTTAGTGGACCCCAATTAGGTTAGCTGAGGTAGGTGTTTGGATCGAAGGTCCCAATTAGTTAGGCTGTAGGAAGGTGGTTTCCTCCTCCCCAGTAAGGTAAGCTGTAGGTAGTTAGGGTCCCTCTTTATTATAGGCTGCAAGCAGTTAGGGACCCCCTTCTTAGGTAGTATACAGGTAGTTAGGGGTCTCCTTAGGTACTATACAGTTAGAGGTCGTCCTTGTAGGTAGTATACAGTAGATTAGGGGCCTCCGTTAGGGGTAACTATACAGTATAGGGTTCCCTTTAGGATAGTATACAGTAGTTAGGGGCCGTCCTTTAAGGTAGTGGTGCAGGAAGTCAGGGCCCCCATTTAGTTACTGTGAGGTATCCAGGAGAGCCCCTTAGTATTTAGGTAGCCAGGCCCCTTTAGTAGTTAGGGCCACCCCTGTAGTAGTCAGGGCGCCCTTTGTAGTCAGTAGGCCCCCTCTTAGATTGCCAGGGCCCTCCCATGTATGTGCAAGGACCGCCCCTTGTAGTCAGGTTCCCCACCTGAGTAGATAGCCAGGGCCCCCCTGTAGGTATTCAGGGCCCCCATGTAGTCATGGCCCCCTTTAGTAGAGAGGCCCCCCATGTAGGTAGCGCAGTGGCGCCCCACATGTAGTTAGCCAGGAGGCCCGCCCCTTGTAGTCAGGGCTCCCTATAGGTAGCCAGAGTAAAACCCTCTTGTAGCCAGGCCCCCCCCCTTGTAGCCAGGGTCCCCTTTTGTAGCCAGGGTCCCCTTTTGTAGCCAGGGCCCCCCCTCTAGTAGCGAGGGCCCCCCTCTAGTAGAGCGTCGTGGCCCCCCTTGGTAGCCAGACCCCGCCCCCTTTTAGCTGGACCCCCCCTAGTATCAAGGCCCGCCTAAGTAGCCATGACGCGCCCCTAGTAGGTAGCCAGGGCCCCCTTTGTAGAGAGGGCCCCCCATGAGGTAAGACCCAGGGCCCCCCATGTAGTTCGCCAGGGCCCCCCCCATGCCGTTACAAGGGCCCCCCATGGCATTAGCCAGGGCCCCCTTGTAGTCAGGAGCCCCCTATAGGTAGCCAGGCCACCGCCCTTGTAGCCATGGCCCACCTTTTTGTAGTCAAGTGGCCCCCCCCCCTTTTTGTAGTCAGGGCCCCGCCTCTAGTAAGCCATGACTCCCCCCTTTAGTCAGGGACGCCCCCCTGTAGTCAGGGAACCGCCTTGTAGCCAGGGACCCCTTTTTGTATCCAGGCCCTCCCTCTATAGTCAGGGACCCCTTTTGTAGGCCAGGGCCCTCCCATTAGGTAGCAAAAGGGGCCGCCCCCTTTTAGCCAGGCCCCCTGTAGGTAGCCAGAACCCCCCCTTGTAGTCAGGGCCCCTGTATATAAGCCAGGGCCCCCCTGTAGATAGCCAGGGCCCCCTTTAGTAGAGAGTGGGCCCCCCAATGTAGGTAGCCAGGGCCCCCCATATGTAGCCAGGCCCCCTATAGGTAGCCAGGGCCTGCTGCAGTACCAGCCCCACTAGTAGGTCCTGGGCCCCCACTAGTAGTTCAGAGGGCCCCCTAGTAGTAGGGGCCCCCTTTTGTAGCCAGGGGCTACCCCAAGTAGGCCGAGGTCCCCCTTTTTGTAGACAGGCCCCCCTTTTTGTAACCAAAGGGCCCCCTCTATAGTCAGGGCCCCCCCTTGTAGCCCCAGGACTCCCCCCCCCCTCACCTAGTAGTCAGGAGGCCCCCTTTGTAGTCAGGGCCCCCCTTTTTTTGTAGCCAGGGCCCCCCTTTTTGTAGCCAGGGCCCCCCTAGTAGTCAGGGCCCCTGTGTGTAGTTTAAAAAAAAAAAAAAAAAACAACAAACAGCCACTTACCTGCTCGGCTCCTGCTCCGGCCGCCGCTCCGTACTGCCAGCCTGCATAGGCGGCGCGGTGAAGTGACGTCACCGCGCCGCCTACGTCAGCAGTAGGGGCCCGGCGCCCGCAGGGCTTGAAGGCATAGTGCGTTCAGCCGTGCCGAGGGGAGATCAGCGTAGCGCAGCGCTTAGTGCGCTGTGCTCCGCTGACGACCCGCCAGCCCCGGGTCTGTCGGGGGACATTCTAGTCCCCGGCTACCGGGCCCGGTCTCTGGTCGCTCGAGACTCTGCTCCCCGGGCGTCCAGGGACCGAGATGCCGGGTGGGTCATAACCTGGGCCCCAGGGGAGCGTGACGGCCACTGCTCCGGGGCCCACAGCGGGCTCGGGGGGGCTCCACCATGGGATTGCCCCGGCTCCCAGGCGCCCAGTCCGAGCCTTGTATGGGGACATGTCAGGAATAGCGTGCCGCGCACTTGCCGAGTTTAAAGTCACATAAAAATGATTGTAAAATTGCGCCTGAATGTATGAGCCTGTCAAAAATCTGGCGCCTGGTATACTTTGCATTGTATAATTGATGCGCCCAATCTAGGCTAACAGCAAAATGCAGGCGCATAGCATATCATTGCTACCATACTTTAGGTGCTTACTTTAGGCGCATTCAAATGTGCCGTGCCTGACGTATAATTCTCCTAGTTTTGGTGTATGACAAGTTCTTTATATACAGAATAGGGCGTGATCAGTTTTTTGGAGCAAAATCCACCAAAAAAAGGCGCAGCCCTAATGGGATATGTCACCCTATGGGTGACATGTATGATTTATGGATCTTAGACGGCGATTTTAAAGTGTATAAGAATAGTGTAGAATTCGCCTGATTTATAAACCTGGTCTACAGCGGGTCATAAATCAGGCGCATTCTAGCGCTTGTACGACATATCTGGCTCAGGTAAACCACTTTGAAAGTGCTCTACCTGTTCCAGCAGTAATGCGCCTAGCATTGACGTACTGAATCTATAAATCAATAGCTTCGTACGTTTCTAGTGCGCCCCGCCTCCCGCATGCCCCCCCGATCTCAGGTGCATTACAAAGTGCCGCGGGCGCTCTGTAATTCACCTGATATTGGCGTGCGGGCGAATTAAAACTATAGCAAACACGTACATACATGTCGCCCTATGTGTTTACTTCATTATCTTCTCAGGAAAAATCTTGGGTATGAGACAGGTTGTACATCTTCAATATGCAAAACATGTCAATAACCTGGCAGGTGGCAATGCTGGTCAGACAACTTGACCGGGAAAGTGACCAGAGCAAAGCAGCATTATTTCATTCATGCATCCTATGAAATTTTGAGATGAGACAACCCCTTTAAATCTAGTCACTTAGGTTATGTACAATAAAATCTTATTTACAGTTACCAGACTTTTTCCAGGGCTAGGCAAATTATTTTAAAAAGTATTAATACCTTACTGTGTGCTCTCACTTTCAGGCCTCACAAAGCTTTTTGGCACGGCTCTAGCCAAAGGGGAACTTCTGTACGTGGCAGGAACTGCAAGGAATGGAGAAATCAAGTCAATGCAGAAGGCCTTGCATCACCATTTACAAAGCACTGGCTCCAAGAAAACGATTCCTTCAGTTGTACCAAGACACTAGCTGTCCTATGCATTGAAATAGCCTTCCCATATTACTACATGTGGTGATAGCGCATCGCCAGCAGTCCCACTGGGAGTTAGTCCCATTGACAGACATGGCAACTGCATATTTATATTGCTATATTTATACTGTGTATGTAACTGGCATACAAGTCGGTACATAGCGCTCATATTCCCTAGTCCTGGGCATCACAAGCATGTCTGTGAATTTTATGGACTCTAGTGATAACTTCAGAACATTTTCCTACCTTGGTGTCTATTAGGTAGTCCCAATTAATCAGCAGTACGAGCAATCATTGACCTATAGACTGTCGCACATGGTCAACAAACATACACTACATGGAAACCTTAGACAGGATATAGGACTAACTTGCCCTCTGTGATAAGGGGCAACATGGTGATTACACCCCTCGGCCTCTGTGCCCCAGCCACATTTTTATATTGCTTTACTAATCTTAAAAGCAAATTATACTAATAAATCTATTTAACCCACCAGAATGAACATTTCAGTTTATTCTATGATTGATTTGTGAAGATTAGTACAACCACTGGCAAATTTATGAAATCCCCACAAATAGAGGAGGGTCGCCCAAATACACAGATCACACATAAGGCACAAAGCAATGTTTAAAGGAGTTGTGAGTAGGGCTGTAGTAATAGAACAAAAAAAAAACACTTACCTCCACACTCAGCTCCGTTCCATCCATAAAGCCTCCAGCCGCCTGTCTGCTCCTTCTGTATATTTCTAGTTCATGTCAGTCAGCTCATAAGCAGTTTTGTACTGGGATGCCTAGGGCCCACCAGTGGAGTTGATGCTTGGGGCCCACCAGTGGAGTTGATGCTTGGGGCCCACCAGTGGAGTTGATGCTTGGGGCCCACCAGTGGAATTGATGCTTGGGGCCCACCAGTGGAATTGATGCTTGGGGAACACCAGTGGAATTGTTGCTTGTGGCCCACCAGTGAAGTTTATTCTTGGAGTTCACCAGTGGAATTCTTGGAGTTCACTAGTGGAATTCTTGGAGTTCACTAGTGGAGTTGATGCTTGGGGCCCACCTGTGAAGTTGATGCTTGGGGCCCACCTGTGGAGTTGATGCTTGGGGCCCACCAGTGGAGTTGATGCTTGGGGCCCACCAGTGGAGTTGATGCTTGGGGCCCACCAGTGGAGTTGATGCTTGGGGCCCACCAGTGGAATTGATGCTTGGGGCCCACCAGTGGAATTGATGCTTGGGGCCCACCAGTGGAATTGATGCTTGGGGCCCACCAGTGGAATTGACGCTTGGGGCCCACCAGTGGAATTGACGCTTGGGGGCCACCAGTGGAATTGACGCTTGGGGGCCACCATTGGAATTGACGCGTGGGGCCCTGCAGTGGCATTGACGCTTGGGGGCCACCAGTGGACTTTATGCTTGGGGGGCACCAGTGGAATTGATGCTTGGGGGCCACCAGTGGAGTTGATGTTTGTCTTGATCGAGTACAAAAATACATTATAAAGAAAAAAAATCCCACTTTGTTGCTCCTGTCTGATCTTTTATAACACCTAAATTCTTTGAGGCTCAAACTCTACTAATTAAACGATACTCTATCTTAGGGGTCTGAAATACACAGCCCATGAGCCACATGTAGCCCCTGAGGCTGTCATCAAACACCCACAAGACATCCTCCAAACAGCTCAGCGGCCATTTCACCCCTTAGATGCCACGGTCAATAGCGACCACTGCATGTAAGAAATTTGACATATGATGGTGGGGCTCCCTGTGGGCTCCACACTCCACACCTGTTTCTCTTTAGCCCTCTATATGCTTGGGTTTTGTTTGTTTTTTTATTATAGAGGTAAGTTCTACTTTCCATTTGGCTTCTATACATATAAAACCCATTTCATTTAGCTGATTTCATACATTTCGGTCATAGATTATGAGGTAGCAACCTGGGAGTCTCCCGCAGCAAAGCCCAACCTGCCTTGCAGCCAGCTATGGTGAATGACGGAGGTCTCCTTAGACTCCTCTCCCTGGCGTGGTTCGAGTCATCTCTCGCAGTGACCCAGAAAATCCACTACCTCATTTCGTGACATTTATGCCCTAAAATTTTGCCGCATTTAGTGGCATAAAGTAAGCGGTGTAACGTTAGACTAAACAGTTCTAACATGCTCCAGATTGATCAACACTATGATAAATGTGGCGCATTGTAAGACTGTGTAGTCTAACATTACACTTTCTAAGGCCTCGTTCACACGGCTTATTTTGCCACGGCATGCCGCCGTACTGCGCGGTGGATTTGCGCTGCAGTACGGTGCCAATCCGTCGGAGTAATTACGGTAATCCACTGCTCTCATAGAGAACAGTGGATTCCGTCGCTCCTCCCCGCTCGGCGAATCCGCCGCGGGGGGATAAAGTGACATGCACATTATTTACGGCGCGGACGCGCCGTAAACAATGCATTGTCTATGGGGCCGGGGAGCGGCGCCCCCGCCGCGCTCCGGCCCCGCCCCCGTCCCGCCCCTTATTCACGGCGGATTTGTGAGCGCAATCCGGCTCGCAAATCCGGTGTGAATAAGCCGTGTGAATGGGGCCTAAGAGTTAGATAGTATTGATGAATCTGCCCCTTTGTCTTTCCGCCCATCTGTATAGGTGCACATTTTCTATTTTCCAAGCATACTGCTGTGAGGTTTGGCATCTCCCTTGAGCTACCTGTATATTTTCCTTTCATAATCTTTTCTATTTTGTTTATGCCTGCTCCTCATTTTACACCCAGTAGACTGGGAACAACCAACATCTTCTGCCGCACTCCATGTTAGGAGTTTTATAACCCTTGCAATTGGTACAATTGACAACTCCCTCCTCTTTCAATCAGCCAAGCACCTCAGCTCAGTTAGGGTTGTAAGCACGGCATGTTGGATCCATACAACGCATTCAAAATCGCTGTGTAAATTGCATCCAAAACGCATCCAACATGCAGGTGCGTGTTTGGATGTGTTTTTGCTGCAGCAGGAACTCACCCTATAGTTTAAAATAGAGCGCCTGTTGCATCAAATGGATTAAGAACTGACTTAACAATTCTTTGAATGGATCTGAAAACACGCATCGGTGTTCAGACGAGTGATCGCGATACGTGTTTACATGCAGAAGATGCATGTAAACACGTATCGCGATCACTCGTCTGAACGCCGATGCGTGTTTTACATTGAAAGTAATGTAAATCACACTGCACATTGTTAGATGCGTGTTTGGGTCCATTTAGGGTCCGAAACATGGAACCAAACGCATCTACAAACAGATCCAAAATCGGATCCAACACGCTGTGTGAACAGACCCTTAGACTTGGGCTGGTTTTGTTTGAGAAATGTAAATTACAAGGCGATTCCATAACTTTTTCCTCAATATTGAGTGTTTCCATAATTGTTTCCTGTAATTATTGTAAAGATAAATTTGCAATTAGGGCTCGTTCACACGGCTGATTTGGGCACTGATTTCAGCCGTATTGCGCGCCGTATTTGCGCTGCAGTACGGCTGGAATCCGTCCCAGTCATTACGATAATCCACAGTTCTCATAGAGAACTATGGATTCCGTCTCTTCTCCCCGCTCGGCGAATCCGGTGAGCGGGGAGAAAGTGACATGTGAATTATTTACGGCGTGTACGCGCCGTGAATAATGAATGTCTATGGGGCCAGTGAGCAGCTCCCCCTCCCCGCTGCACGACAGCCGGCGTAATTGCGGGGCAAAATCCATCCCCGCAATTACGTCGGCAATAAGCCGTGTGAACTAGCCCTTACAGTAATTCTCTGTTAAGTATATGAGATAGGCTTCATGAAGCAGAAGGTTTAGCCAATAAACACTGTTTTGTGTCATGTCTGTGATTTCTGTATTTGCTATAAAGTCGGGCAACCTAAGTGTGCGGATTCCGTCATTTTTGCCAGAGGTCGTCATTGTGATTTTCACTTTTTGTAAAAGTTTATTTAAAGTTCAATAAATGATATTGATATAGAAAATATAATCTGCCTGATTTTCTGCTGTTATTAGACACTAACTTAAAGTAAACCTGTCAGGTGGTTTATCCTTCAGTGATAGAGGAAGGGTGTGATATTTAGGGTTCTATGACAGAGGAGAGGAGCTGAGCTCTGTGTGATATATAGGGTTATATGATAGAGGAGAGGAGCTGAGCTCTGTGATATATAGGGTTATATGATAGAGGAGAGGAGCTGAGCTCTGTGATATATAGGGTTATATGATAGAGGAGAGAAGCTGAGCTCTGTGATATATAGGGTTATATGATAGAGGAGAGAAGCTGAGCTCTGTGATATATAGGGTTATATGATAGAGGGAGAGAAGCTGAGCTCTGTGATATATAGGGTTATATGATAGAGGAGAGGAGCTGAGCTCTGTGATATATAGGGTTATATGATAGAGGAGAGAAGCTGAGCTCTGTGATATATAGGGTTATATGATAGAGAAGCTGAGCTCTGTGATATATAGGGTTATATGATAGAGGAGAGAAGCTGAGCTCTGTGATATATAGGGTTATATGATAGAGGAGAGGAGCTGAGCTCTGTGATATATAGGGTTATATGATAGAGAAGCTGAGCTCTGTGATATATAGGGTTATATGATAGAGAAGCTGAGCTCTGTGATATATAGGGTTATATGATAGAGGAGCTGAGCTCTGTGATATATAGGGTTATATGATAGAGAAGCTGAGCTCTGTGATATATAGGGTTATATGATAGAGAAGCTGAGCTCTGTGATATATAGGGTTATATGATAGAGAAGCTGAGCTCTGTGATATATAGGGTTATATGATAGAGAAGCTGAGCTCTGTGATATATAGGGTTATATGATAGAGGGAGAGAAGCTGAGCTCTGTGATATATAGGGTTATATGATAGAGAAGCTGAGCTCTGTGATATATAGGGTTATATGATAGAGGGAGAGGAGCTGAGCTTTGTGATATATAGGGGTATGTGATAGAGGAGAGAAGCTGAATTCTGTGATATATAGGGTTATATGAGAGAGGAGAGAAGCTGAGTTCTATGATATATAGGGTTATATGATAAAGAGAAGCTGAGCTCTGTGATATATAGGGTTATATGATAGGAGAGAAGCTGAGCTCTGTGATATATAGGGTTATATGATAGGAGAGAAGCTGAGCTCTGTGATATACAGGGTTATATGATAGAGGAGAGGAGCTGAGCTTTGGGATATATAGGGTTATATGATAGAAGAGAGGAGCTGAGCTCTGATATATAGGGTTATATGATAGAGGAGAGGAGCTGAGTTCTGTGATATATAGGGTTATATGATAGAGGAGAGGAGCTGAGCTATGCGTTATATCGTGCTTCATGATAGAGGAGAGGAGCTGAGCTCTGAGATATAGCGTTAAATGTTAGAGGAGAGGAGCTGAGATCTGTGATATATAGGGTTATATGATAGAGGAGAGGAGCTGAGCTCTGTGATATATAGGGTTACATGATAGAGGAGAGGAGCTGAGCTCTGATATATAGGGTTACATGATAGAGGAGAGGAGCTGAGATCTGTGATATATAGGGTTATATGATAGAGGAGAGGAGCTGAGCTCTGTGATATATAGGGTTATATGATAGAGGAGAGGAGCTGAGCTCTGATATATAGGGTTATATGATAGAGGAGAGGAGCTGAGCTCTGATATATAGGGTTATATGATAGAGGAGAGGAGCTGAGCTCTGATATATAGGGTTATATGATAGAGGAGAGGAGCTGAGCTCTGTGATATATAGGGTTATATGATAGAGGAGAGGAGCTGAGTTCTGTGATATATAGGGTTATATGATAGAGGAGAGAAGCTGAGCTCTGTGATATATAGGGTTATATGATAGAGGAGAGAAGCTGAGCTCTGTGATATATAGGGTTATATGATAGAGGAGAGAAGCTGAGCTCTGTGATATATAGGGTTATATGATAGAGGAGAGAAGCTGAGCTCTGTGATATATAGGGTTATATGATAGAGGAGAGGAGCTTCATTATTTTTAGTGAACAATGACAGGACAATAAGTTGTTATTGTGTAGCTTTTCTGTTACAGGTGTTTTTATATAGGCAATATATAGTTTTAAAGAGAACATGTCACATAGATTATGCCCCCCTTGCTGAGGGCAGCACAAGGTAGTGTCAGACCTGCTGTTTCCAGCGCTGGGTCCCTTATTCTGTAAGATACTGGAGTTTTCGAGTATTTAGTGTTCAAATCTGCAGTTTTCAGCCAGAAAAGTCATATAAAGAGAGTTTTTTCATACCTCGCCCACCTCAACTGATAAACCTATTAGGCTATGTTCACACGGATTATTTCAGGGCGTATTTGCGGACGTAAATACGCAAATACGTCCCGAAATACGTTTCAAATATGAACAATTAGATTAGCATTGATTTCAATGTAAAATACGCCTCGTCGTTCACACGAGGCGCATTTCCGCGACATATTTTCGCCATGTAAATACGATCGTAAAATTTAGTCCCCTGCGCTTACTGAGGCGTATTTCGCGACGTAAATCCCCATAGTAAAGAATGGGGAATGTATTTACGACGCAAAATACGTGCCACACTTTGTGACACCTATTTGAAACGTATTTTGGGACGTATTTGCGTATTTATGTCCGCAAATACGCCCCGAAATAAGCCGTGTGAACATAGCCCTACTGTGAATAGGTAGAAACAGGTGCATAACTGTCAGTGGGCGGGGCTAGCCTTTGGTGGGCGGGGCTAACACCTGCTCATGAATAAGATTTGAGGGGTAAATGCTCTAAAACTGCAGCATCTTACAAAATAAGGGGCACAGCGCTGGAAACAGCAGGTCTGTGCTGTCCTCAACAAGGGAGGCATAATCTCTGTGACAGGTTCCCTTTAAGGTTATTTGGGTTTGGGCTGTTTTATTCATTTTTGTGTGTTTTCCCATAGAAAAAAGTGGGAGCTGTGGATGCTTTTCCGATGCCTAGTTTGCTGTGTACAGCGCATGTAATATGTGGATCAAAACACATTGGGCGAATCCAGCCTAATATGTATTTGCTGAAATAATACATTTTTAAGAAGTCATTTCATTGGCAGTTTTGTCTGTCAAGTAATTGTGCAGATTTTACCTCATGTGCTCCATATTTACAAAAATGAAGCGCATATGTTTATGAAACTGCGTCAAACCATTTGATTGCATATGACGCAATAATATGAGCGATGCTTTGGGGGTCAGACTACGCTTCCTCATGTAACCATTGTGTGAACTGTCTCCTATGGCATATCCCGCGTTATAAACCCCGAGCCTAAACACGGTGTAAGCATACGCGCTCGCTCGGTACTCATACCTGCATTCTATTGGCTCGTACGTCCTTCAATCATATCAAAAGACCCGCCTATCGCCTCAGCTAGTGTTCTGATTGGTTAACGTTTTCTGGGGTCTTTAAGGGAGAAGAACAAGGACTCAAAACGCCTGACGCCGCGAGCACGCTGATTGGCGCGTTCGTACAAACCCCGCCCCTTTGCTCCGTGATTGGACAGTTCGATCTCGGGCTGGCCGCGGATTGGCTGTGGACTTTCGGCGGTGTGCGGAGGTTTGAAGTTGGTGCAGTAACGGTCGCGCCGCAGTACCGGACAGGGAAGCGAGCGGAGCGGATCGCGGTAGCTGCGCCGGAGTTTTGTGGCGGTTGTCGGTGTCGTTTAACGTCTCAACATGGAGACTGAACCTCTTAGGGTGAGTGCGTCGTCACTGGTGCCGAGAACAATACACGTAACGCGGCTGTTAGTAACCCGCACTTGTGTAGTAATGTGTAGAGTCAGTCGGTGGCCACCACCGTGTGGAACCACAAGTCCCAGCGGGTTCACACCTGGCCCGGTTCTTTCACGTTACCGAGTAGTTGTGGGACTTCTCATGGCGCCATACACTGCACCAGGATGTTCCCATGTGGCTGCATCACGTTGTGGGACTACAACTCCCAGCCGGTGGACTCCTGTGTCTGTCATTGCACATTGTGATGTACACATTTGCGAGTTGATGTGGTACTACAACTCCCAGCATGCTCTCTTGCCCGTAAGCTGGTACCGCAACACTCCACATGCTCACATTCTGGTACATGTAGAACTACAACTCCCAGCATGTGCACTTCTGTACATGTCATTGGACATATTTTCACTACTGGGTGTCTGATGTACACATTTGTGGATTGGTGTGGTACTACAACTCCCAGCAGGTGGACTCCTGTGCCTGTCCTTGCATATTGTGATGTACACATTTGCGGGTTGATGGGGTACTACAACTCCCAGCAAGTGCACTTCTGTTCACGTCACTGCACATATTTTCACTACTAGGTGTCTGATGTACACATTTGTGGATTGGTGTGGTACTACAACTCCCAGCAGGTGGAATCCTGTTCATCTCATTGCACGTTGTGATGTGCACATTTGCGGGCTGGTGGGGTATTACAACTCCCAGCATGCTCTCTTAGACATGAGATTACCCATAAACTGGTACTGCAACACTCAACATGCTCACATGTGGAACTACAACTCCCAGCAGATTGACTCCTGTACATGTCATTGCATATATGTTCACTACTAGGTACATGATGTACACATTTGTGGATTAGTGTGGTACTACAACCCCAGCATGTTCTCTCTGAGGCTACCCATAAGCCTGTAGTGGTGATGACATAACATTGAACATGCCCACACAGTGGTAAATTTGGAACTACAACTCCCAGCAGGTGGTCTCATGTGCAATGACAGGCACAGATGTTCACTACTAGATATGTGATATACAGTGTGGGTTGGTGCAGTACTACAACTCTTATGTTCTGAGGCATAAGCAAGCAGTGGTGATATACACTCAATATGCTCATACAGTGGTACATGTGGAACCACAACTCCCAGCAGGTGGACTCCTGTACATGTCATTGCACATATGTTCACTACTACCTAGTAGTAGTGAACACATTTGCAAGTTGGCGGGGTACTACAACTCCCAGCATACTCTCTTTGAAGTTACACATAAGCCAGTAGAGGTGATATTATAACACTGAACATGCTCGCACAGTGATAAGTGTGTAACTACAACTCCCAGCAGGTGGAATGCTGTGCCTGTCATTGCATAAATGTCCACTACTAGGTTTGTGATGCACACATTCGTGGATTGGTGTGGTACCACTACTCCCAGCATGCTCTCTGAGGCATGAGGTTACCCATAAGCCGGTAGTGGTGATGTTATTGATGTTATAACACTGAACATGCTCACACAGTGGTAACTATGGAACTACAACTCCCAGCAGGTGGACTCCTGGATTTGTTAGTGCACATATATTCACTACTAGATATGATGTGCACATTTGGGGATTGGTGTGGTACTACAACTCCCAGCATGGTCTCTCTTAGACACGACAAATTCACATAAACTGGTGGCGGTGGTACTACAGCACTCAGCATGCTCGCCTAGTGCCCGTCTTTGCACACATGTTCACTGCTAGAAACGTTCAGTACAGTGTGGATTGGGTTGGCACTACAACTCCCAGCAGGTGGACTCCTGAACATGTCATTGCATGCACCATCACTACTAGATATGGAATAAGTTCTCTCTGAGGCATAAGGATAGCCATGAGCCTGTATCTAGTAGTGATGCAATTACAGACAGAGGAGTCCACCTGCTGGGACTTGTAGTTCCACATTTAGCACTGTGTGAGCATGTTCAGTGTTAGATCTCCACTACTGGTTACAAATGTATGAATCTGCCAGCTGGGTGGTACTAGTGTGATGGAGGGGAGGGGGGGTTGCTGCACAGTCTGACATTGTCCAATCAGTGCAGGGACACAGCCCTCTGAAAACTGGAACGGTAACGCCCATCTGACAGATTCAGTCATAAATTTCTAGAAGGAATAACAGGAACAGCACAACCCAGATATAAGAGAAGAGGCCCCAGAATTGAGGTCTATGGAAATGGTTTACAGTCCAATCCAAAAACTGCACCAAATCATTGCTGTGTAGACAGACCCCTATTTTGCGGTGGCAGGAGGTGGGGTGTGGGGGTCATTTTCCGTCGTCTGTTTCCTCGGTTTCTCTTGCTCACTTCTTTATATCTTCTCTTGCAGCCTCTTTCGGAGAACAAGTCCACAGTGGATAAGGTTAAGAAAGCTGACAACAAGCGCCTCTCTGTGGAGAGGATTTACCAAAAGAAGACTCAGTTGGAGCATATCTTGCTCCGTCCTGACACCTACATTGGCTCTGTAGAGCCTGTAACCCAGGTGAGACTGAAATGTAGAATGGTCATCTATGTAGAGCACCAGACCTGTCAGTATATAACCTGCAGGGATCTAGTTTTGTCTGCGCAGGAAATGTATATGTTAGAATGACGATACACATTAGATGTTGTCCTGCCAGATAATATGAATTGGAGCAAACCATTGCCATGTGGAGGTTCAGCATGCATTCAATAGCTCTCGGCTGATCAAGCCTTTCCCCCATCTTCCCCAGACACATGTAGGCTTTGCCGAATGCATGTGTTTTAAATGGGAAGAACTGAAAAATGCGGCGGTGACTTATCTGTATGGAAAACAGAAGCTTTGGGTGTTGGCATCCACACGTTCCATTCTTCTTTCCCCCGACATCTGTCAGGAGGCCTCCTTACATACGGTATAAGAAAGTTTATAAAATCAGCTGGTTTGGCCCACTATTGTCATGTATGTGTGTGTATAGGGGCCTTCTAATTTGAGAAATGTACGCTGCCTTAGAATGTCATGCAGTACATTAAAGGGATTAACCACCTCCCGGTTTTAAGTAAAACTGCTGCTGCAGCGGTAAGGGAAAAAAGATACCTGTTCCAGCAGTGTCAGTCCCTGTCCTCTCCCTGAGTCTTCTGTATTTTGGCAGCAGGCTCCTTCAGCTGCGGATTGGCTGCAGCAGTCATGTGACATTATTTTGTCACCATTTACGAGTGAAGGCTCAGAAGTGTGACATCAGACAATGTCATGTGACCACTGCAGCCAATCAGCTGGAAAACAGAAGACGACCTGAGGAACTGACCGGCAGTGGCATCGCTGAAATGAAGGGCAGTACAGAGGTGTACTTTTTTTTTTTTTTTTATTACAGTTTTCTTATAGCACTCTTCAAGGGGTTGTGCTCCATTCAAAGTCTTTGAGACTGGTTGGCTCATCCGCTATAGTACCGAGACCTTTATCACCTATTTTGTGGCTAGGTGGTGATTGTCTGTTGTGGCACAACCCGATTAAAAATGTAGAGGTGAATAGCCCTTGAATATGCATGGCACAGGCCAAAACATGACTCCGTAGTTGAATGTTCAAACAAGAGCAATGCCGTTTTCTCAATACTGCAGCATCCAAAAGGACAGCTCTGAACTGATCATTTTGATTTATTTCAGCAAATGTGGGTGTATGATGAAGAGGAAGAACTGAACTGCAGAGAAGTGACCTTTGTCCCTGGTTTATATAAGATCTTTGATGAAATCTTAGGTGAGTTTTTTTTCCACTTCCTTAAAATTTCACGACTTAAAAGGAGTGCTTGATCCATTGCATGTTGCACACCAACAGTGCTTGATGGGCCTCATTGACTTTAATGACTTATACCCTGTTTCACCAAAAAATAAGGCATCCCTCGAAAATAAGACCTAGTGCATTTTTTTTTATGCAAATTAACGTTTGGCTGCTTCTGCTGATGTTTGTGATGAAATCACTACAGTTTATTAATACATGTTGATTTTTTGTTCAAAAATAAATGTGAATTCTTGTTCATGGAGGAATAAGACGTCCCCTAAAAATACGTCTTAGCTCGTCTTTAGGAGCAAAAATCAATACAAGACACTCTTATTTTCGGGGAAACGGTATGTGCATTGCCTCCTCCTCCCTAATTAAATGGGCCTGACACTGTTTTGGATATGTGAACAAAGCTCTAGATCAGTGTTTCTCAACTCAAGACCCACCAACAGGTCAAGTCTGCGGGATTTCCTCAGTATTGCACAGGGGATTTAATTATTGTCAGTGCATTCTGTGGGAGACCCTGAACACATGACCTGTTGGTGGGTCTTGAGGACTGGAGTTGGGGAACACTGCTCTAGGTGAAGCAGAATGTGATTATGCCATGCGTGTTTGACATAGATCTGTTCAAAAATGCCGTGCTTATTCTTGATGAGCTCCAAAAACGTCTTGTTAAAATATAATTTATTTTATTTTTTTAATTCAGTTAATGCCGCTGATAACAAACAGAGGGACGCAACAATGTCGTGCATCAAGGTCACAATTGACCCGTAAGTGTCTTGCAATTTGGCCTTTATCCACGTGATAAGCCTTATAGTGTCTAATAAAGGAGCAAATCGTTATGTATTGCGTTTGTCCCTTTGCAGAGAGAACAACACCGTGAGTGTGTGGAACAATGGGAAGGGTATTCCTGTTGTTGAGCACAAAGTGGAGAAAGTTTACGTTCCTGCTCTTATCTTTGGACAATTGTTGACTTCCAGTAACTATGATGATGAACAGAAAAAGGTTACAGGTCAGTAAAGCTTTTCCCCCTGGGCAGGTGCTAATTGGCTAAATGTTTTGTGGAATTTCAAAATGTACTAATCTCCTCCTCTTTAAGTGAATTAATAGTGTTCTGCAGGGGTGGACGTGCCACTATGGCAACCCAAGTGGTTGCCGTTAGACTCTTAGATGGAGGTGGTCCAGCTCTATTTGGGTCTATCCCCTTCTGATATTGTAAAGTGGACCCCGTGCTGAACTTAGCCCAAAGAATTAGCATTTTTGCAAAAAAAAAAAAGTGGAATTGGCCCAAGTGTCAAAGAATTGTTGATGGGGAAACGCCTCAGGCACTTCCGTCCTGCGTAGCATAGGCTGGTCTGTTTCATTTCTTGTATTCGTCGATGGCATTGTGTGTTCTCTTCCTTCACTCGGTACCCAATCTTTGTTTTTCTCTTGACTAATTCTTCTCTATACAGGTGGCCGAAATGGTTATGGTGCCAAGTTATGTAACATCTTCAGCACCAAGTTTTCTGTGGAAACTGCATGTCGGGAATACAGGAAAGTTTTCAAACAGGTAGGCATTGCAGATGGGGCTTATTGAACCTTATATAAACCCCTATTATTTTGAAATAAGTCAAAAGTTTTGCACTAAGGCTCTGTGCACTCGACCATTAGAATTGGAGCCTCCATCTGTATTGCTGTCAGATCTGATGGGAAGAATTGCACAGTGTGCTGCACTTCCCCACACCCCTCACCCCATCATAACAGCAGATGGGTCAATGAAACCTAACAGACTTAGTCAGTGGTGCTGTCAGATGTCACTGTCTGTTTTAAGGGGTTGTCCAGTTCCTAAATAAAATTATGCTCCTATACTCCTAGATTTAAAATAAGAAAGAAACACCTATACTTGCCTTCCTCCAGTTCTCTGTTCTAGCTCTGGGTCGCTCTGATCCTTTTTTTTTTTCATTCCTCTACTTCTGAACAGCAGTCATGCCGCTCTTTTGCATCCCCGTTTGGAAGTGAACAGTTCAGAATGGGGATGGAATTAGAGACATGTGACCGCTGCAGCAGTGATGTACCCGTTTGGAAGTAGACGAGATGCAGCGCTAGAGCTGAGGGCCGGAGCAAGGGGAGTTCAGGCTAATTATTATTGGGGCCCCATGGGGCAAAATAGTTTTTGGGTTTTAGGAACTTGGTAACCGCCTAAAAGAATCTAGCAGTGCTATCGTGGCTTTTGCTCTAATGGAAGCTGTGATTGTAGCATGAACAAAATCTGTTCTTTTCCAGGTTTTCTTACACCTGTAACTTTGTTTGTTACAGGTGTAAGGAGGTCCAACGTATATGTGTGTGTGTGTATATTTATAGACATGTTACTGAAATATGTTCTACTGACGTGTTTATTTCTTTTCCTTTGCTTTTCATAATACTCTTTTACAGACCTGGAACGATAATATGTCTACTGCTGGAGAGCCTAGAATCAAATCGTTTGATGGTGAAGACTATACTTGCATCACATTTCAACCAGATCTTAGCAAATTTAAAATGCAGGTTTTGGACAAGGATATTGTGGCCCTTATGTCCCGGAGAGCCTATGATGTTGCTGGGGCTTCCAGAGGGGTGAAGGTGTTCTTGAATGGCAAGAGACTTCCTGTAAGTTGTGCATCTTACATATGTCTCTAAATGATCCGATTTAAATTATTGGTGTCAGTCTATTTTTTTTTTCCACTCTGATGCGATAATCTTTTCCAGGTTTCTGGCTTCCGCAGCTATGTGGATATGTATATTAAAGATAAGTTAGACGAGACCGGTAACCCTTTGAAAGTCATCCATGAAATAGTAAATGATCGGTGGGAAGTGTGCTTAACTATGAGTGAAAAGGGCTTCCAACAAATCAGCTTTGTCAACAGTATCGCTACCACAAAGGTATGGTTTCTATTGGAGAGGTAAAACTTATAATTTGCTAATTCCTGGTTTATACTGATTGAAATGCCTTCATCCTTCTTTTGGTTCCTGTTTTCAGGGTGGTAGACATGTTGACTATGTTGCCGATCAGATTATCACCAAAATTATTGATGTTGTAAAAAGAAAGAATAAAGGTGGCGTTGCGGTGAAGCCATTTCAGGTATGTGATCGGTGTGAAATATTCCCCAAAATTGTTGCAAGGGATCCAGCCTGAATTCTTATGGGAAGGGGAGGCTGTGTAATAAGGAGGGGGGGGGGGACATGCCTTCCTAAAGCACCTGCTTTCCAGATGCCTTTGCATGCTTGTTACAGTGGTGCTTGCGTCCATGACCTCCTGTACATTGACTAGAGAGCTATGTAGAACGTGTAGCCTGGAGAACCCCTTTAAGGCCTGTACAGAAAGTATAGCAATGGTGCAATGATTAAGATTTTTAAAAATGACTTTACCTTGTCCCTTAGGTAAAAAACCACATGTGGCTCTGTGTTAATTCGTTGATTGAGAATCCGACATTTGACTCCCAGACAAAGGAGAACATGACTTTGCAAGCAAAAAGCTTTGGATCTAAGTGCACGTTGACGGAGAAATTCATTAAAGCCGTAAGTATTCATTACAAAACGGTGGTGATTTTCAATAACATCCCTAGTACTGGGCTTAACTCAAAACTAGTTCTACTAGTGCTCCCCATGGAACAACTATTCTGTAGCAACATTCTGTAAATCTGTTAGGGCTCGTTCACACGGCTTATTTCGCAACGGATTTACAGCCGTATTTACGATAGTAAATCTGTTGCGAAATCAGTTACAAATAGGTAACAGGCCGTTTTACATTGATTATAATGGGAAATACGTGTCATCGTTCAGACGACGCGTATTTCCGTGCCCGATTGCACCCGCAATCCGTCCAGAAAAACAATGAGCATGTCACATATTTCCAGACGGATTCACCCTGTATATGAATGGGGATTGTGAATCCGTCGGGAAATCGGTGCCAAATACGTGCCACATTTAGTGACACTTATTTGCAACTGATTTCGGAACGTATTTACGATCGGAAATCCGACGTAAATACGTTCTGAAATAAGCCGTGTGAACATTACCTTAAGGTAGGTTCACACGGCGTGTCTAAATAATGTGCACGTCACTATCTACCCCCGCGGCGGATTCACCGAGCGGGGAGGAGCGACGGAATCCATAGTTCTCTATGAGAACTGTGGATTACCGTAATGACTGGGACGGATTGGAGCCGTACTGCAGCACAAATATGGCGCGCAGTACGGCTCCAATCCGCGCCCAAATAAGCCGTGTGAACATGGCCAAATACTTATTTCAAACATGCCGTGTGACCATACCCTTATTCCTTCTAGAAATGAATTACAGATCTGTTAGTTACCAATAGTGTGTCTGTGCACAGTCGGACATTGGTCAATCAGTGCTGACTCCTGGTCTGTACAAACACACCCCTTTGAAAACTGAGCTGGTAATACCCATCTGACTGACTCAGTAATACATTTCTTAGGATATGTTCACACAGCTGATTTGGTCGCAGTTCTCGCCGCTCTTTATGGGCGCAGTTTCCACCCCTAAAACAGTGTCAAAAACTATTAAAAATTGTCCCCAGTTCATTATAGTTGATTCCTATGAAAAACTGCATCATAGTTTACACCATGCAGTTTTTTGTGCTTTTCAGCACGGTTTCCAGCGCTAAGAAAGAAGTATCAATTCTTTGGGCATTTTCCACGAGTAACATGCCCATAGGAATCAATAGAGAACTTCAAAACCTCGTCTAGAAGTGTGGTGCGGTTTTGGACGTGGATTCACTCCCCAAAAAATGCCCTGGCACAATGTCAGAATGAAAACCACATTGAAAAAAAGTGTCTCAAAAGCCTCGTCTGAAAACTGCTGCATATAAGGCATTTTTGAAGCGGATTTGGACACTGCAAAATCTGTGTCCAAATCGGCCGTGTGAACATATCCTTAAAGGAAAAGCAGAGGAACAGCACAGCCCAGAGTCATAAGAGAAGATGCTGCAGAATTGTTATATCACAGGAAACACGAGGCTTTACTAAAGAAGACCTGTCAGGAGAGCTCACAGGTGTGTTCCCACCATAGACTTTGACATATCGATAGGACATGCCATCAAAGTCTGAAGGGTGACTGCACTTGGAACTCCCATAGAACAGAATGGAGAGGCATGCACAAGTGTGACCAGCTCTCTATTCTGAGCTGATGCTTTTTTGGAGCCCATTACCAAGATAGGTGTGGAGCCTACAGGTGTATTTACCATCAGAGTCCATTTTGGGTGCATCCCTTTCAGCAGTTGAGCAATCTAATGTCCTGTTACTGATGCTTTGTTACACAATTTTTTGTATTTTTTTTTTTTCAGGCAACAAGCTGTGGTATTGTGGAAAGCATCTTAAACTGGGTAAAGTTCAAAGCACAATCCCAGTTGAATAAGAAGTGTTCTGCAGTAAAACACACAAAGATCAAGGGGATCCCTAAATTGGATGATGCTAATGACGCAGGTAACTGTCCTGGAGCTGTCGGGGGCACGTTGTGAAATGACACTTTCTGGCAGTATATGGCTATTGGACCTAAGCACAGAGAGCACTAAAGTTGTGGCGTTTCCTTTTTTTAGGTAGCAAGCACTCTGGAGATTGCACGCTTATTCTTACTGAAGGAGATTCAGCCAAGACATTGGCTGTTTCTGGCCTGGGTGTTGTCGGAAGAGATCGGTTTGGTGTGTTTCCACTGAGAGGCAAACTTTTAAATGTCCGGGAAGCGTCGCACAAGCAAGTGAGTTTCTTAAAACCTTTCCTGGTTGTAGGTAGTGATAGAATGGGACTATATCGCTACATATTGTTTTTTGAATATTCGGTGTTAACCAGAACCAATATGGCTTTGAATTTGCCAAATGTACAAATTAGCGTCTCCTGTTACTATTGATCCATCTAGTACAATCT
The DNA here is from genome assembly GCA_025379985.1 of Phyllomedusa bahiana. NCBI lineage: Eukaryota > Metazoa > Chordata > Amphibia > Anura > Hylidae > Phyllomedusa > Phyllomedusa bahiana. The sequence goes on along the minus strand of JAODAL010004354.1, from coordinate 99,717 downwards.
TCCAGACCTGTGTATGTCGTTAACTGGCTCGTCAATTGTCTGTTTAGATTATGGAGAATGCCGAGATCAACAATATCATCAAGATTGTGGGTCTGCAGTATAAGAAGGCCTATGAAGATGCAGAGTCCTTGAAAACTCTTCGCTATGGAAAGGTCATGATTATGACAGATCAGGTGAGGCTTCCTGGCTAATAGTAATAATGTGAATTATTAAGAGATGTTTAAAGTAGTTGGTGAATTATTTGCATTGGTTGCTTGGCAGAAATGGAGATTTGAATTTAAGAGCTCTGTTTGAATCCTTTTATTCCTATAGGATCAAGACGGCTCTCATATTAAAGGTTTGCTGATCAACTTTATCCATCACAATTGGCCATCTCTACTGAGGCATCGTTTTCTGGAGGAGTTCATCACGCCTATCATAAAGGTGAGTTATCTATTTGCTTAGTGTACTTCTGTATGTATACAGGCTTCAAGGGAATCTGTAACATAGCTTATGCCCCCCTTGCTGAGGGCAGCACAAGCTAGTGTCAGACCTGCTGTTTCCAGCGCTGAGTCCCTTATTCTGTAAGATGCAGCAGTTTCAGAGCACTTAATTCTTAAATCTGGTAGTTTGCAGCCTGTTCTGCCAGAGATGAGTCCATTTTATTCATGAGAAGGTGTAAGCTCCACCCACCCACTCAGGCCCGATATAACCTTTTAGGGCATGTCCCAACGGCAGGGTTTTCAGGTGGTTTTTAGATTTGACAAGTCTGTAAACACTGTCAACCTTTTACATTGATTTAAATAGAAAATCCGTGCAGTAGTTCGCACTGCACTGATTTTCCACTGGACGGTTTTTTACACCACCGGTGTTCCTAAAACCTTGTTCGTTCTTGGGCAGAACATGTGAATGTGAAGATGGACGGCTTGAATCCGCAAACCAGACAAAAGCCGCCCCCTTTACATGTAAAAAAAGGACAAAATACCAGTCTGAAAAGCCGGCCGGTATTGTCTTTGCCGTGTGAACGCACCTTTACTTTGAATACAACACTATCAGCATGCTCTATAAACGGCAAAAAGCAGTCAAAGGGAATATAAGAATTTTTTTCAAAATGCATTTCTGCTACTTTCGGTCACATGAAAATTTGAGTTTCTTGGCCTACATTTTTGATCAAAACTGTAAGCACCCATCCACTGCAACAAGATGACCTCTGTACATATGGGTACATACAGTGACATTTTACCTTATTTGGTGTCTGTTTAGGCCGCTCCCTGAAACTACGGAGGTCTGAACAGACACCAAGTGATGTCAAATATCAGAGTAGGTATCCATCTGTTCTGAGGTCACCTTGTTGTGTTGGATGAGCCCTTACCGCTTTGATTAAAAATGTACGCAAAAATCTCAAATTTCCATGTATCCTAAAGTAGCAGAAATGCATTTTGAAAAAAATTCTATATTCCCTTTGACTGTTTTTGGCGTTTGTAGAGTGCTGCTGATGTGTTTGCATAGCTTTGCTGCCACGCTAGTGAGCGCTTTTTAGTTTGAATAGAAAAGTGAAAAACCTGTAGCTTTGCATGGCTAGTTGTGTGGATGGGGCCAACTCCTGCTCATGAATAAGCTCCACTCTTTCGTGCTGCATACCACAAGATTTAAGTATAAACCCCTTAAGGACCCGGCGTTTTTTTTTTTGTTGACACGTTCGTTTTTCCCTCCTCGCCTTCCCAGAGCCATAACTTTTTTATTTTTCCACCTACATAGACATATGAGGGCTTTTATTTTGCGGGACAAATGTACTTTCTAATGGTGTTATTCACTATACTATAGAATATACTGGGAAACCGCAAAAAAATTCCAAGTGAGACAAATTGTGGGGGAAAAACGTATTTTCGCCATGTTTGCGGGGGTTTTGCTTTTACGGCGTTCAATCTTCGGTAAATATAATGTGTTATCTGTATTCTACAGGTTGATACGCATCCGGCAATACCAAACATGTAGGGTTTCCTTTATGTTTTGGTACCGTAAAAAAATTCCAAACTTTATCTATTTTTGAAATTTGCGCCGCGGCGGCAGTTTGTGCGACCAATAACTTTTTTGTACTAACACCTACGGACACAAGTGAGGGGGCATTTTTTGCGGGCTGAAGTGTTCTTTTTACCGCTAGCAGTTTGGAATGCATGCAACTTTTTTGATCACTTTTATTTCATTTTTTAAGTGACGTAAATTGACCAAAAAACGCAATTTTGGCGTTTGGAATTTTTTTTCTTCTACTGTGTTCAGCGTACGGGATAAATGATATATTATTTTTATAGATCGGACTTTTTCGGACGCGGCGATACCAAATGTGTAACTTTTTTTATTTTATTGTTTTTATTTGTAAAATGGGGAAAGGGGGGTGATTTGAACTTTTAATACTTTTTTTTTCTTGTACTGTAAAACTTTTTTTTTTTTTTTTACTTTAACATTGAGGCCAGCTATGGTGCTTGACCACTAGGTGGCGCGATTGTCAATACAGTCTAATGCATTGCATAGGCAATGCATTAGACTGTACCAAGATGGCGGTTTCCCCACTTCCTGTCTGCGGACGGAAGTGGAGCAAACCAAGACATGGAAGTGACAGGAGCCTTCCCAAGGCTCCCCGTTGCCATGTTCAGGGGGGTTGGATCGCTGCGGCGGTGCCGATCACCCTCAAGATCGGTGCAGGGCACCGATCTTAATTCATTCAGACGCCGCGGCCATCTTTGTCGCGGTGTCTGACGGGTTAAACAGCACGGGTGGGCGACGCTGCCCGTTCGTGCTGTAACGGCCGGGTGTTAGCGGCGATGAGCCACCCGGCGGCTGTGCGGGGGGTCGCGGAGCGATCCCCCTGCAAAGCCCCTTATGGACCCCAGGACATACTCATACGTCCAGGGTCCTTAAGGGGTTAAATACTCAAACTGCTGTATTTTACAGAATAAGGGACACAGCGCTGGAAACAGTAGGTCTGACACTAGCTTGTGCTGTCCTCCGCAAGGGGGGCATAATCTACGTGACAGGTTCCCTTTCTGTCGTTCTATATACTTATACCTCTTCCATCCTTATGCAGGTCTCTAAAAATAAGCAGGAGCTGTCATTCTACAGTATTCCGGAGTTTGAGGAATGGAAAAACAACACCGACGGTCACAAGTCCTGGAAAATAAAGTACTACAAAGGTTTGTTCTAAAACCCTGTGTGGTAGTGCTGGCAGGCAAGTAAGAGCCATCTTCTTACTATTGTGGTGGAAGGGTTCTCACACTGGTGTCGTCGGGTATTTTTATTCATGTAGTATGGGCTGACAGTCGCATGGTATTCTGAAGTATTGAAGATTTGTTGGAAGTAGATTGGTAGAATCCATAGTTGAGGAGGAAAGATTAAGGCTATTACTCCCTTAGCTCAAAATGCCTAAGTGTGTGTCAACTTGACTTCTCCATCTAAAATGTTGAGGGGAGGGGGCAGCTACCTTGTGCACCCTGATCGGCCCTCTATCCCTGCGATGCAGTTCTGGGGAGCTATTTGGTTGCCATGGCAGCCAGGAGCCTGATGAAGGCTTGCCATGATTGTACTTGGGCAGGGAATAATAGATCACTAAAATGCCTATATAGTGCAGTACATGGTACAAACGATCGCATGTTCAAGTCCCCTAAAGGGATAAAAGATGAAAGTACAAAAAAAGTTTTTAAAAACAAATACAAAAAAATTACATAATTGGTATGGCTGCATCTGTAAAAGCTTCATTTGACACCACATCACATTTTCTACCTTATGTCCTTTACACTGGTACCAGTAAGAACTACACACATACGTATACCCTTTTACACACACACTTTGCAGTACCATTTTCTGAGACCAGTAACTCTTTTTCTGCTTCTGGACCTATGAATGGCTCATTTTTTTGTGGGTGTAGTTTTTACTGGTACCAATGTAAAGTACATACGGTAGAAAATTTTGATGTGGTTTCAAACAAAACTTTTACAGATGCAGCCATATCAAATATAGATTTCCTTTTTTCAGTGAAAACCATTAGTGTCACTGGAACCGCATCAAGCCACAGAGTAAGGATGACCCGTCATTTATGCCACAGGGTGGACGCCATAAAAACGACCTTCCAAAAAATAAGTTGTGCGTTAGGGTTTTTTCCACCAATCCTGCCCCATAGAGCATATTTGGGGATTTCTCTATGTTGTTGTGCATTAAATACAATTCCACCCCCACAAAAAGCCCCCATCCAACCATGTTGATGGAAAAATAAGAGGTTATGGTGAAAATAATTGGCTGGCCCTTAATAAGAAACTAATTTTATTTGGGAAAAGTATGTCATGAGGAGCTCATTTGAATTTAAGCTTGTTTGCTTTGAAAATACTGTGTTTTTTTGACAATGGCTTTTATTTACTTATGTAACATAGGTCTGGGGACGAGCACATCTAAAGAGGCTAAAGAATACTTTGCGGATATGGAGAGACATCGAATTCCATTTAAATACAGTGGCCCAATAGATGATGCTGCGATCACCTTGGTAAGATTTGTCACTTAGATTGTGACTTTGATTAGGTAGGACAATGCTACATGTGATAGGATATGTGATGGCAGGAGTGATTTTAAGGGAGTCAAAAAGGCAAAAGGTTACCTGGCTTTACCTGAGCTTGGATAAAGAGCCTCCGACCTCTGGGCATTGCTTAAATATTTCCAGTTGAAATTTTCTCACTCAGTGCTAGTTATAGAAGTGGCCCAGTTACCTCCTTTATGCAGATGTGATCTAAAACTCTCTTTATTAAAGAAGCTCCATCAAGCTTTGTGTTAAGGAAATTTTAGAAGTGTCTCACAGCTGTTGGCAAGTATTGTTTGCCCGGCTCAATGACCCATGTGAATGGTTTTTTTTTTTAATTTGAAGTAAGAGGTCTTAGCTCTTGTCCGCAGAGCGATGATTTTCAGTCGGATTTTAAAACAGTCTGTAAACCGACTATCAACCTTTTACATTAATTTAAATAGAAAATCCGTGCAGCAGTTCACACTGCACAGATTTTCCAGAGGATGGTTTTTGACGCCACCAGCACAAAAAAAAAAACTTAGTACATGTTCATTTTCTGCCCAGTTTTCAGGCAGAACATGTGGATGCGAAGGAGGATGGCTTGAATCTGCAAACTGCAGACAAAAGCCATCCGTCTCCCTGCGTGCCAAAAAAGGCAAAATACTGGTCGGAAAATCCGACTGGTATTTTGTCTTTGCCGTGTGAACACACCTTTATTCTTGTAAAGTGTGTTGTCTCCCACCATTTTAGAGTAGCTTGAGGTAGTGGTTTTTGATTGCAAGATAAGTAAATGAAAAATGTTAAGTTCAACTATTTATTTTTTCTCCAAAAACATCCAGGCCTTTAGCAAGAAAAAAATTGATGACCGTAAGGAATGGCTGACGAACTTTATGGAAGATAGGCGGCAGAGAAGACTTCATGGTTTGCCAGAGGTACAGCCTCCGAAACGACATAGATTTCTCTTGTAGTGCTCTGATTTGCATGGAAAAATAATTGGTGGTTTAATGTTTGCATCCAGGATTACTTGTATGGAAAAGCTACAAAGCACCTGACCTTCAACGACTTTATCAACAAAGAGCTGATTCTGTTCTCCAACTCGGACAATGAGCGCTCCACCCCGTCCTTGGTTTTTGGTAAGAAAACAAAGCGACTCTTCTGAATGGTGCTTTGTTGTATGTTAGCAATGTTAACAAGTGTATTTTGACAAATAGGTTTGAAGCCGGGTCAGAGGAAAGTCCTGTTCACCTGCTTCAAGAGAAATGATAAGCGAGAAGTGAAGGTTGCTCAGTTGGCTGGTTCTATAGCGGAAATGTCTGCATATCATCATGGTGAGGTAAGATTGTGAATTAGGAGGGATGCGGTTGCTGGGAACTCCTGGATTTACTGTTTTCTGTACCTTAGTGATAGGGCTTTAAATATATCTCTAATAAAGCACCAATTTTTAAACTTTTTTTTTGACACATTTAAGATTTAAAGGGGTTTTACTACCATAGACTTTAATTGCCTAGGTTATGCTATCATTGTCTGGTAGGTGCAGGTCCCACTGCTGGAACCTGCACTTATCTCAGGAACGGGCCCCCGAAAGTTGCAGAGCAGTCTGGAGAGGTGGCCTCGCTTGCGCACACCCTCCATTCTATTGTCAAGGAGGTCTAAGTACAGGTCCCATAGACATCCAATATCCACGACGCGGATTCCGCCTGGATAATGTGCATGTCACTGTCTCCCCGCTCTACGTATTTCGAGAGCGGGGAGAGGAGACGGAATCCATAGTTCTCTATGAAAACTGTGGATTACCGTAATGACTGGGACGGATTTGGTCCCATATTTCGCGCAGTACAGTGTGGAATATGGGACCAAATCCGTCCCAAAATAAGCCGTGTGAACATCGCCTTAGGCGATGTTCACACGGCGTAATTCCGGCAAGCATTTAGCCTGCGTATTTGCGCTCTAATACGGGTGAGATGCGTGCCGGAATTACGCCTGTGACAGGTCAGTTACTTGCGGCGAATATGCGCTGCGAGTAATGAATGTCAATGGGGCTGGCGGGCTGACTGCCCCCACAGCGCCGCGGGAGTATGCGCATATTAGCGTGAGCTCCCGAAACAAACTATGTACTGTATGCACCGCAGTACATCGTGTGAACATACCCTTAGACAGTTTTCATAAATGAGGCCTATTGTTCTTATTTTATTAGATCTCTCTGGGATTTTTGTGTGCTTTAATGGCTCTGAAATGTTCTTGTGCGTCTTAATTCAGATGTCTGTCTTTTTCTCTGCAGACCTCCCTAATGATGACCATTATCAACTTGGCCCAGAACTTCATGGGCAGCAACAATATAAACCTCCTGCAACCTATTGGTCAGTTTGGTACTAGATTGCATGGTGGTAAAGATGCTGCCAGCCCTCGATACATCTTCACAATGCTTAGGTAAGTGAGCAAAGCGACAGGAAGATTAATATAGATGTTGTTTTTGGAGTGTAGTGGGTTTTCCTTTTTTTTAACTTAATAAAAACTTCTATGAACACTTTAAATATCTATACTTTGCTTCTATTGCAGCACACTTTCACGTCTCCTTTTTCCCGCTGTGGATGACAGTGTCTTGAAGTTCATATGTGATGATAACCAGAAGGTTGAACCCGAGTGGTATATTCCCATTATCCCTATGGTACTGGTGAACGGTGCAGAAGGAATTGGCACTGGTTGGTCATGTAAAATCCCAAATTACGATGTCCGGGAGATAGTAAACAATATTCGTAGGATGTTGGACGGTGAGGAGCCTCAGCCTATGGTGAGCATAATTCTATAATGCATAAGGTATCGGAACTCGCGTGATGTTTGCAATGACATTGATCTGGAAGTGGCTAATAACATCTCTCACACAGCTACCAAGCTACAAGCATTTCAAAGGCGTCATTCAAGAACTTGCTGCAAACCAGTACATGATCAATGGGGAGGTTTCGGTGTTGGATACAACCACTATTGAAATCTCTGAGCTCCCGGTCAGAACGTGGACACAGGTGCTGACAATTTAAATGCCCCTGTGTGATTGGCGATTCAGCCTTTCTGCTTTCAATTAATTTTTTTTTTTTTTTTTTTAATCGAAACTATTCTTTTACCAGAATTACAAGGAACAAGTGCTGGAACCTATGTTGAATGGGACAGAAAAGACTCCTCCACTAATTACCGACTACAAAGAATATCATACAGATACCACAGTCAGGTTCATCGTTAAGATGACAGAGGAGAAGTTGGCTGAGGCCGAGGCTGCGGGCTTACACAAAATCTTTAAGCTTCAATCCCCCCTGACCTGTAACTCGATGGTGAGTATCCTGTAATCGTGGTAGCTTGAGGCAGCCGCTTCAGTCAGGCTTTTTATTTGCCTGTGTTTGAGGTGATTGCTTTGCACTTAACCAGAGTCTCTCTTTTTTTTTTTTCCCTTCTTTCTTCAGGTTCTCTTTGATCACACAGGATGCCTGAAGAAATATGAAACCACTATGGAAATTTTGCGCGAGTTTTATGATCTGCGCCTTCGCTATTATACTCTTAGAAAGGATTGGATGCTGGGGATGCTTACCGCTGAAGCCTCCAAGCTGAGCAATCAGGCCCGTTTTATCCTGGAAAAGATTGAGGGCAAAATTGTTATTGGTATGAGACAAAATATTTAACAAAAAGTGGGGTTTATCTATTGATTGAGGGCGGGGGGGAGGGGGGGAGTTTCACCTCTGACAAGCGGATGACTTAAGTGGGTTGTCTCACCTCGCTGTTTCACTAAGCCAAAAGCAGATTCGTAAGTCCTCTCTTCCTGGTCATGGGTAGTTCTGTAACAGTTATTAGCATATCGGCTCTGTATTCACAGCTCTTCTAATAGCACTGACATGAGAACGAGATGTTTTCTTTAAGTGCATAGAGCTACAGAGCTCAAAGTTAACAAAGGAGACTACCTGTTTGAGATAACATTGTTTTCAAGCTTTCGGGGTCCTCTGTGCCGACCTGTGGTGACGTCACTCCCTGCTCTCAGATAGACTAACAGCAGAGAGAAGGGGAGAGCAGGTTGGTAAACAGAGAAACCTGTGTGCACTCAGAGCAGATAAAAATCTTTTATCTCCTCAACAAAGGCAAAAAAAATTAAGCAATATATTGGAAAAAACTCTTCAATTACCATTGCCTACATGTTAAAAGCTAATCTTTGTAGTGAAACAACCCCTTCAAGGTCACATGACCAAATCATCCAGTTGTTTTGGGGCCACGGTGATGGTCTGTCCAGTGTCTTGTAATGACTAGTGTAGTGCTTGGCTCATTCACGTATCGCTTATGTGATGGATGTTTTCACCCAAAACACCTCTTGGAAGATAGATGTTCTGTAAATTGCTGATGTGTGTATGTGGCCGTGCACTAAACGAGCTTGCATGTCTTTCTCCCTAGAAAACAAGCCAAAGAAAGAACTTATTCAGTTGTTGGTGCAGAGGGGATTTGACTCTGATCCAGTTAAAACATGGAAGCAAACTCAAGAAAAGGTATAACCCTTGTTTAGAAATATTTAATTGGTTGCTGCAGTTTGGCTATACTGGTTGTAAGAGGAAAGGTATGCTTTTAACTCATACCTTCTATGTAAATAACTGCTGGTCTCAACTTTGCAAATCCCAAAAGGTGGATTGTCACATGGTACTTTTAGTTTTGATATATGTCCTGGTGTTTATAAGTGCTTTAAAGGGAACCTTACGTGGAAATCCCTAAAGAAGCATTTATGCTGTCTATCATACATGAAAAAACTTTGAGATTCTCGGTTCACATATTTTGATCAAAAGATGTTTAAGCTGCCCGCGACTTTCAACGTGATCTCAAATAGGGCAGTCCTATGCTATCTTTTACCTCTCAATAGAGCCACATTCAGGCCTCTCACTGGGTAAAACCGACCTCTTTATCCAGAGAGAAAAAAATATAAAAACACCCAACCTGCAAGATGCACTTCTTAATGACAGCCTGTGAAGTGGGCAGGTGCAGAAATCAAAATGGGAGGCACCCTTTCCTCCCCATATAGGTTAAAATCAATATATACCAAATATAACGTAGGTTCTGCACAAAAAAAACACTTCTGAAAAAAAATATGCAAACCTTGGTGCACTGGCAGGCTGCGGCACGCACACAAAACCACATATAATTATTATAAATATATAATATTTTATATATATATATATTTTTATATATATATCATATATATAATAATATAATATAATATATATATATATATATATTATATAAATACATTAAAACCATACATACATTTTACTCACGCACTCCATTGCCAGCGGCACACTACTGCAAAGGGCAAAACATTACGTGGAAATCCCTAAAAGTATCCCTAGAAATATATTTGATTTTAACCTATATGGGGAGGAAAGGGTGCCTCCATTTTGATTTTTCAGGATGCAAAGCGCAGCTGTTGCGTACCAGGAGTGTGGAGCGCTTCTGGACATGTGCCAAAAGCGGACTCCACTATCTCCTATGGGCTTTCAGTTGCGTAAAATGCAATAAGAATAGACATGTCAATTCTTAAAGCGGATGCGAAAAGCGCAGGAGAGCTCTCAAAAGCGCATCCCCGATCTCCCGTGGGAACAGCGATGCGCTTTTGCCATTCAACTCAATGTTAATCACACTGACAATTGTTAGATCCGTAAAACGGATCACAAAATGCCGTGTGAACAAGCCCTAAGGGTGCTTTCACACGGTGCCTTTTTGATGCGTTTTTTGTGCAGGAAGGCACAACAATTAATGCTATACGTTATTGCACAAAAAATGCATTCACAAAAACGCATCAAAAACGTACCATGTGAAAGCATCCTAAAATCTCTTTTAATGAATTATCTCTGTGTATCAATGTCAGTAAATTTGAAGGTCTGGCACTTATTCTTTACGATTATTATATTGTAGTGTGCTAAGCTCCTGTTGCTCTATAACCTGCTGTTGCCAGATCCAATGACGCATTCAGTCTGATAGGTTCCCTTTTAGACCTTGATCTGTTATGCCAAAATTGATGGTCATTACCTTGTTTTATTGATGATCCAGTCAAGACGCCCTGCAAACCAGCAGCAGCTATTAGTACTTATAATAATTGTTCTATAGTCATTAATGGTTGACTACAGACGGCAACGTTGCCGCTTTCTTTTCTGTTCAGGGTGACTTTAGATACTACTTTGACAGTCATGTAAAACCTCTTCTAATTGTATTTCTTCTGTGTGTTGAACTTTTCAGGAAGAAGCTGGAGAGTTGATTGAAGAAGAAGAAACTGAGGTCACCACCTCGGGACCAGATTTCAACTATCTCCTTAATATGCCTATGTGGTATCTGACCAAAGAGAAGAAAGATGAACTGTGCAAGCAGAGAGATACCAAGGTTAGCTTCAGAGGCGAGAGGCAGTGCTGTTTGTTAATTGAAGGGGTTTGCCCATATCATATGGTATATCAGTAGGATTTGCTATAAATGTCTGATAGGACCCACACCTTTCCTAGAATCAGGCCCCTGAAATTCCCTGTTTACAACAAGAAGTGACAGTGATTTGTTACTCCATTTATTTCAATGGAAAATGTGAGTACAGATGAGTGCAACTGCCTAGCTCTGAGACCTGCCCCTTTAAGACACTTATGGCATAATCTATCAATCTGCTTTAACTTTGTTTAATGTAGTATAGTATTGGTTTCCTAAATTAAAGCTTTTTGTCCCTGTATTAGATCGCAGAGCTTGAGGATCTCCAGAGAAAGTCACCATCTGACCTATGGAAAGCAGACCTTGCTGCCTTTATTGAGGAGCTGGATGTAAGTCATGTCATCGACTCGTTTTACCTATGCTACTACTTTAGAGAGCGTTCACACGGCGCATTGCGGCACGTACCTGTGTGTGCCACAAAACGCCATGTGTTAAGAACGCGCGGAGGGGGCCTCGGCCGGCCCCGTTCTCTGCCGCGTATTCACTGGAAAGAAGTGACATGTCTCTTCTTTCTGCCAGCATCCAGTACGCTGTAGGGAAGACGGCAGGTAATCATGACTATCTATGAGAGCTGCTATTACTGTAATTACAGGATGTATTTCGGGGCACTTTGCACTTATGCCCCAAAATACATCCTGTAAGACGCTGTGTGAACATAACCTTACTGTATGCGGTCTCTAGTTAAACTGTGTGAAATGTTCTTTGCCTAAGGTGGGTTTTTGGGGGGGGGGGGGGGAGGGTTAAATTGTTCTATAGTTCTAATAACTGATAATTTTGACTTGTTTTTGAAATGTCAGCGTGTATAATAAAAAGAACGGTTTGAGGAACATTTTGCCCTTCAAGGCAAGGTTGTGAAAGGCAAAAGTGGAAGACCACAGGTGAAAAAGATGCAGTTACAGGAGATCTTGCCATCGCCCCATGGAAGACGTATTATTCCTAGAGTCACAACCGCTATGAAAGTAGAAGATACTAAGAAGATCCGAAGGAGAGTGAAGGTTAGTGTGGAAAGGTCGGCCTTTAAAACTACTATGATGGGCTTGCGTCTTACTTCAGGGGTCCCCCCGCCCTATCCTCCTTTTGCATGTTCTTTAAATAGATTCATTTAGGGGATAGCTGCAAGTCGGGGACTGCCTGTAATTGTAATAAATACAAAATATAATGAGCAAAACATTAAACGGGTGTTCCAGTATTTTAAAACCCGTTCGTTGTTTAGGGATGATAGAAAACAAACCTAAAAATAGCCACTAAATTTTGTGCTGCTGTCAGTCCCGTTGAGCCCACTGTGGATGACGTGATGCTGCAGCCAGTCGTAGACCTCAGTGGTCATGTACTGTAGATCCAGCAAGAGACTGCAGTGGTGTGCGATTAGCTTCAGGGATGCATGAAGAATGACAAACGAGCTTTTTAAAATATTGGCACATCCTTTTTAATTTGTATTGAATTTTATAATAAAAACACAACGGCTGTCCAATAGATGAGATAACGTTTGATACACAAAGACATTATATAAGGCACGGTTAGTACAAACAGAAAAAGTGCTAAGTAGAGACAGTACATAGTAGTACGAATTAAATACTTTGGTATCCTAAGGCTATGTTCACGCCCCTTAGAGAGTAATTTTTCTCGGCGCATTTTTCTCGTGCGACCTCACTTAGAATATGCTGTTCAGTTCTGGGCCCCAGTTTATAGAAGAGATGTAATAGAGCTAGAGAGAGTACAAAGACGAGCAACCAAACTTATAAGGGGAATGGAGCATCTTAGTTATGAGGCGAGGTTAGTAGAATTGAACTTATTTAGTCTTGAGAAAAGACTGCTTGGGGGGGGACATGTTTAAATTTTTTATATAAATATAGAAATGGTCCCTACAATAAGTTTGGGGAAAAATTTTTTCAGGTGAAGCCCCCATCAAAGACAAGGGGACTTTCCCCTTTTGATAGAGAAAAAAAGTAAGAACTGTAAATCTGTGGAATAGCCTGCCTGAGGAGCTGGTCACAGCAGGACATGTAGAGAGTTTCAAGAAAGGCTTAGATACCTCCCTGGAACTAAAGAATATTAATGCGTACGTAGCTAGGTAAAATTCTGGATCCTGGCCGGTGGCGGCTCTGGGGTCAGATATAGGGTCTATACTGGAGCAGGTTGGTTCTTCCCTTGTGGGTTTCGGGGCATTAACCAGTGGAGAGCCTGGGCTTTAAGTCCTTGTCTCTCTCCTCACCCCCATTTTTCCCACCCTTGGTTGAACTCGATGGACATGTGTCTTCTTTCAACCTACTAACTATGTAACTATTGCATATATGCCGTGAATAATTGACATGTCACTTCTCTCCCCGCTCGCCGTATTGTACGACAGGGAGAGGAGACGTAATCCATAGTTATCTGAGAACTGTGGATTACTGTAATGACTGGGACGTATTTCAGCCCGTAATTCGTGCAGTACGGCGCGAATTACGGGCTGAAATACGTCCCAAAATAAGCCGTGTGAACATAGCTTTATAATAATGATGAAGCAATGAGACGGCTCCATCTGCACTCAAAAAAAGAAAATAATAAATAATAAGAGAATAAGAACAACCTTAAACATAACACAAAACAGTGGTACCCATGTGCATAACATATCCACATACACCTATATAATTGGGTAAGGTCTGGAATAGGCACATCCCTTTTAAGTGAGTTTGGTAATCCCTTCAACTCTTAAACAGGAGAAGGAACGTGTACAAATGGGGGGTGATGGAAGCATAAACAAAGGTGATCAGAAAATTTTGTACAGCGGCCCCTTTATTCCACTTGAGGCTACTTTTCACCCCTCGATCAGGTTGTTCACTCATCCAATGGTCCATTTGAAACACATAAACAAGGTTGTTTCATGGTTACTTCTGTCGTCATTCAAATCTTTCACGTTAGTTTTTTTGTCAGATGTTTTGTTTTTAATAAGCTATGGTTGAGCGTGTCCACCAGCGCTTTTTGAGTACTTTATTGACTTCTGAAGAATCATTATGTCTTTTCATTAAACTAACTTGTAACTTTTTTTGTTTCTTCTCTGTAAGAACGAAGATATTGTTAAGAAGATGGACTTTGGGGATGATGATGGCGATGACAAACTGGGCAGCACTGAGAACAGCCCAGAGAATAGCCCTGAAAGCATGTCTCTTGCTGAAAGACTGAGCAAAAAAGTCAAGCCTGAGCCAGGTCTGTACTTTTCTATGGTTAGCGCTTCAGCTTACATATTGCAACTTCTGCTTTATTAACTGGCAAATATTAATTAAACAGGCACTAAAGCTAAAGCGACCAAAGGCAAGAAACAGGCAACACTCCCATTCAAGCCTGTGAAAAAAGAGCCGAAAAGCCAGTTCATGGATTCTGATGGCGACTCGGAGCCAGATGTGTTGGCTCCACGTTCGGCTCAGCCACGGCGGGCTGCGGGTAAGAGGACATTACGGATACTTTTACTTGGCTGTCTACAGGGAGACAGTGGTTACATCCATCATTAAAGGGGTATTCCCATCACATTGATTAGCTTTAAACAATTGGGCAGAGGTAAAGGCTATTACCAAATACATTGATTTTGCTTCCTGCTAGAACAGATCTCCTCTTCTGCTTGTGTACACAAGCTTCTCCGTTACAGACCCCCTCTTTCTTGTTAAGATAGTTGACATTTCCTCATGTCTCAATACTACAAGAGCTTATTTCTTTCAATGACGCCCTTTAACGCTTTGTAGCTTTGTGCCATGCTGTTAAATCCCCCTCCATCACTTAAAGGGGTTGTCTGTACAATAGGGTTTTAATTAAAAAGAGCTTTAAAAAACAAGCAGCCTTTTCAAATTTTCATTACAAAAGTCCTACGATTTTTAGTTATCCCGGTAGTGGGTGCTCAGCTTTCAAATCACTATGCAGCCACTTGTTGAATTTTTTTTTCCCCGGCCGTAGTTTTTTTTTTTTTGATGTCATCTGTTTCTGATACAGGTCGGGGCCAGACCCCTCCCGCACAGTATGTTTGTGGACTCCTCTGCTCTCCCCCTTTTCGGGTCCCCAACAACCCCCTCCAAGACTTTCCCGTGCTTCACCCGACTCTGGAACAACTACCCAAAAAATCAGACTTCCTCCACTTCCACCACCTTCAAAAAACAACCTAAAAAACCCTTTCTTCAGGCTTTCCTAAAACCTTATAAACCCTTGGTCACACTTCCCCCAAAATGTTGCCCCTCACCTCCTGTCCTTTCCCCCCCCCTTTTTAGATTGAAAGCCCTCCAGGTAGGGGCCCTCTCCCTTGTCGACCAATTGCATTAAACCTTTCAAATTGTATTGTTTGCTTATGTTATGTATGTAACCCCCCTTGAATGTAATGCCCGGAATCAAGGCGTTTTAAAATATTAATAATAATAGGGGGGGGCTTGGCTTCGTGTCTGTGTGGATTAACCCTGTGGTTGCTCCCTCCTGCTCTCACGTTGAGGCGAGCAAAAATGAGGCGATCTGTAGCAGTAGAGGGGGACGCAGTAAAGTGTTACTATAATCATGAGTGTCTGTGGGGCTCTGACTTACAATAAAATAGATCAGGGGGGATGTGAAGGGTTCAGCTCTGTGTATTAGTGACAATCGTGATTATAGTAACTCGCTTCATAGTCCCTGTGTCTTTTTCGAAGGGTTTGTTTTTGCTTGAAGGAAATTTTTTTATGTAAGCAGGGGGGTATGGGAAAACCTTTAAACCCCTGCTCTGCTATTGCATACACGGAGCTTCAGACCTCTCCACACTCATAGATCAGCCCTTCCCTGCTGTCTCCCGACTTGGGATTGACAGTGCAGTGATCTGGGCAGGAGCAGCCGGGGGAGACCCAGGCAGGCACACACAGGGGTTTAATCTGGGAGCAAACCCCCCGCCTCCCCCTTTTTATAGAAGTTATGGAGGAAGTGTCTTTGTCTGAAGGGGGGGGGGAAAAGGGGGGGAGGGGAAAAAGGGGAGACAAAAAGCACCCCCTGAAAACAAAAACCCTTTGCTGCCCGACACTTGAAGAGGTAAAAGCCTGATGGAAACTCCTTTAACAGGCTTTAGGAAAAACGGAGCTGGAAAAAGTCAGTCTCCCCCCCAAACTGAAAGGAAGTGGGAGCCAGGAGTGCTTGTGAAGAGGCAGCCCAGATAGGGAAAAAACCCTTGAACAACGTTAGGCCCTGTTCACACGGCTTTTTTCCCGCGGATTTGTGACCCCGTATTGCGCTCACAAATCGGGGGTGAAAAAAGGGGGGGGGCCCGGAGGGGCGGCGGGGGCCCCGCTCCCCGGGGGCCCTTTAGACAATGCATTATCTACGGCGGTAGCGCCAAAAAAATTTTCATGTCACTTTCTCCCCCCGGGCAAATTCGTTTTGAGGGGGAGGAGGACAAAATCCACGTTCTCTGAGGAAATGGATTACCGTAATACTCCGAGGTTGGGCGCCGACGCACACAAATGGGCGCGCAGTACGGCGCCAAAACCGCGGCAAAATAAGCCGTGTGAACGAGGCCTTAACGTGAATCAGTTGTGCCATCTGTGTGATGGAGGTGTTAGCTTTGATGTTTAAGGCCTAGGAGTGATGAAGCTAAGGTAGAGGACATCTTGGTGGTGCCTATGTATGTTTGTTTTTTTTTTTTTTTTTTTAATTTGTTGTTTTTTGAAATATGGGTGCTTGTTTAGTTGTGTTGCTTGGCAGGAATTTACAGCTTTTAATTTGGTTTGTTAAATTTTTTTTTTTTTTCTCGTAGCAAATGTAAAATATGTCATGGATTCAGATGAAGACAAAAGTGTGCATAAATCTGACAGTAGTGATATCGACAGTGATCACTTCCACGTCCTTACAGACCTTTCAGACCTTTCAGACGATGATTCCTTTGAAATTCCAAAACCAACCCGAAAGCCCAAACCTGCTACCAAGTATGTACCACTCTGTGTATAGATGAATGGATAGTGTTTTTTATTTATAAATAAACTCTTCAGAAAAACAAGAACCTTGGCTTTATACTTCAGAAAGCAGTGTGAAAGATGTTTTCTGACCATAAGACTATACATATATAGCCATCTATAAATAGAGGGGGGGGGGAAATAAAAATATATATATAGATAATATATATATATAATATATATAATATATAATAATAATTTATATATATATCTATATAAATTATTTTTTTTTATATTTATAGATGGCTTTATATGTATAGTCTTATGGTCAGAAAACATCTTTCACACTGCTTTCTGAAGTATAAAGCCAAGGTTCTTGTTTAGAAGTAGGGCAACCCTGATATATAGCATCCAAGCAGAGGCCAAATTTACTTTCATCCCCCTGTCCAATGAGTGGGGGCCTGTAGACTCAAACATATGTACTGGGAGAGTTCCTGGAATGTGGCAAAATTGTTTGAGCCCAATATGCTTTTCTGTTTCCAAATCTTAGTTTTGCTATGGGCTTGTGTAGTGTGTGGCTGTCTATCAGCAATATATATTTTTTCCCCCCATAGGAAGGTAAAGAAAGATACCAGTTCAGACAAAGTCAAAGAAGCTATTCCCAAAAAAGCACCTGAACCACCCCAACCAGGTATGTAAGACACAGCCTATAATTCCGAACCCCTTTACATCTTGATAAATAAGATATAGAATGTATTGTAGTGTGTTTGCTGTTTTGCATTTGCCTGACAATATCTTTTCTCAGTGGCAGCAGTCATGGTTGACAGTGATGATGAAGCCCCAATAAAACCATCAGAGACAACTGTCACTGCCCCAGCAGCGACCAAGAAGAAACTACATCCTGCACCAGAGAAAGCTAGTGTAGAAAAGGATGCTCCTAAAAAACGAGGCAGGAAACCTGGGTCAACAGCTGCAAATAAAGGTATGCAACAAAATACATTAAAAAGTGCATAGTCCCATAGGCGCAATATAGCGTATTTCTATTTAGATGCAATTTGGCTGAGTTTCTGTTCCCCATATGTTGTGATGTGCAGGACACCCTGATGTGCAGTAGCATATCCGGGTGGACACTGCACAGATTATAGTAAGGCCCTGGTTTATTGAGGCTTGGACTAGAGCTGTTACTGATGCACTCTGTCCCTTTGTTGGCAAGTTAGTGCTTCAGAGACCAGCGCATGCGCGGTAGCAGCTCAGGAAGTATTAGCTTGAGTGAGATCTTACGGCACACGTGCTGGTCTCCCAAACTCCTGGCACCTGTTTAACTTTCCAGTGCAGGGACAGACCAAATAATTTTGCGAGTTGATCGTTTCCCACCCCTGACTTAAAGGGGTTGTCTCACTACATCTTTTCATCTTGCCTCAGTCCTGTTTTCTTGGTTTCACTTTTAATTCAGGGGTGTGTATACTGGCTTACACTAGGCTGCAGTATAAGCCAGGTCTGTAGCTATAGCAACCAGTGCTAGCAGCCTATTGGGATAGATCACACAGGTCTGTAGCTACAGCGACCTGAGGAGCTGATGGCGCCCATACAAGAGGGGAGATCTCAGAATGGGTAGGACACTGTTAATGGACACATATTGCAAAGTGACTTGTTTTTGCAAGATCTTTAACATACAAAGCAATCCTTGTAGTGAGACGACCCCTTTAAGTTTTCAGTCAGACACCCCTTTGTAAAATGTCCTGTTGTAGTGGAGGGAGGGAGAGGGGGGCATTCGATCCGGTCTCTAAACTTTACACAAGGGAACCGACAAACTGAACAGTGGGTTGCTGTGTACCAGACCAACATCTTCAGTGCTTGCAATGCATTCCAGATTGCTGATCTCTCTAGTAATAAGCACATTGGTTTCTGTCCAGACAAACAGCCATCCATCTTGGAAGCGTTGTCTAAGCCAAAGGCATCCAAATCTACTACTGCTGCCGCCAAGCATGTAGATGATTCTGATGATGAAATTACACGTCCCAAAAAGACAGCAAAACCACGCAAGAGGAAGAACTCAGACTCTGACTCCAATTCAGATTTTGGCATTAAACCGAAAACGAAAGCATCCAAGGTAAGTGGAAGATTCTTGAATTTGGTCCCATCTATCAAGAGTTTTATGATGCTTTCTAATAACGTGTAAAACTCTCGGCGCTTTTTAACGTTTAATTGCTTTTCTTTTTTTAGAAATCAAAAGCAGTGGAGGAAGACGATGACTCTGATTTGGAGATTGACGTCAGTGCTGCACAAGCTCGTTCTCGAACAGCTCGGGCAAAGAAACCCATTACCTATATAGAGGATTCTGATGACGATGAAATGTTCTAACCTCTCTGCTTAACTTTTCCCCCCACCCCCTTCCTTTTAACTACGATGAAGGCAGCTATTAAATTCTCAATAGCACCGTACAAAGGAAGATCTTATCGCCCTCTCACAAGACGTTCTATTAAATAGTGACATTTGTGTATCTTAAAATCTTTATATAGTTTTAAGCTTGTTGGGTTTTAGGCACCGCCATGTTATTTATCACCACCCACTCTTTTTTTTTTTTTATTTTTTTTTTTATGACGCCATATTCACTCTGGGTGTTTGGGCCGCTTGCAGCTTTTGTTAAGGTTTGTTTTGTTCTCTTAGTTCCCGCTCTCTACTTGCATACTGTAAAGTTACATAGATTTTATTAACTGAAGAAATTTTTTTTAACTCGTTGATGCCCTTGTCCTGTCCAGTAGCGAGGCTTTTAAGAATCCCTGTCGGCCCACCGGTGGGTCTATTGGAGCTTAGTGAGCCACTCAGTATGTGCCGTATGTGATGCTGTTTAATATCTCACCGATCCAGGTTTTATGTCAAATGTACATAGTCTGTGAGAAAGGCACTTGCATATATTTCTATGTTGTCCTTGTCAGTCTATATGTTTTTTATCTTTCATTAACGTTTTGTAATAAAGACTCAAAAAACTTCTCTGGTGCTTTTTATATTTTAAAAACCTTGTAAGCATATGATGAGTGCAGCGGCGTGTCACACTCTTCTTTGCACAAATCTTTCACTTTCTCATAAGGAGTTTGGGTGCTTTTCATTCGGTGTAGTCCCTGTTTTGGAAGGGGTAAATAATGGGTCCAAATAACATATCACACTGCAACCTTCATGCCCCGCCACAGATGTTTTTGAGAATTGTACATCTGCCCTATGAAGGTTGTAATATGAAATCAGACTGCATCCTTCATACACCTTTGTGGTGCTATAGACTCACAACTTAAAGGGGTTGTCTCACTACATTGATTCATCTCACCTCAGTCCTGTTTTCTTGGTTTCATTTTGAATTCAGGGGCGTGTTTACTGGATTCTGCTAGGCTGTAGTAGAAGCCAGGTCTGTAGCTATAGCAACCAGCACTGGCAGCCTATCAGGAGAGATTGAACAGGTCTGTAGCTATAGCAACCAGCGCTGGCAGCCTATCAGGAGAGATTGAACAGGTCTGTAGCTATAGGAGCTGATGCAGCTCATATAAGAGGGGATATTTAGGAATAGGCAGGACACTGTTATTGGACACATTGCAAAGTGACTTGTTTTTGCAAGATCTTTTTTTTTTTAACCATAAACTTTTTATTGGTCAGATATAAAGTAGTACAAACAGAGTACAGTATATGTCATTGTAAGACCAAATTTCAACTTTTATCCCCAAAACACAAGCAAGATCTTTAACATAAAAAGCAATACTTGTAGTGAGACGACCCCTTTGAAGGGGTTCTCTCACTACATCAATTCATCTTACCTCAGTCCCGTTTTCTCGGTTTCATGTGTTTACTGGCTTCTACTGGCCTGCAGTGATAAGCTGCTGAGGACACCAGGTCTGTAGCTATAGCATCCAGCACTGCAGCCTATCAGGAGAGAGCACACAGGTCTGCAGCTATAGCGACCTGAGGAGCTGATGCAGCCCATACAAGAGGGGATATCTAGGAATAGGTAGGACACTGTTAATAGACACATATTGCAAAGTAACTTGTTTTTGCAAAATCTTTCACATAAAAAGCAATCCTTGTAGTGAGACAACCCCTTTAAAACACTTTAGTTAGTCACACACAAGTCAAATTAGTGAAACTTTATTTCCTAATGATCCATTTACCACTTGGTGAAACAAGACCGTACACCTTAGATAGTTCGTGTACCCGGAATACCCCATGAATATGCGTGTGAATCGGTCATGGATGTTTGCTGCATTAATGAGAGGGTATAGTGATGCTCAGATAACTCTTTAAAGGGGTTGTCTCACTACAAGGATTGCTTTTTATGTTAAAGATCAAGCAAACACAAGTCACTTTTTAATACCTAGGTATCCCCTCTTGTATGGGCTGCATCAGCTCCTAAGGTTGCTATAGCTACAGACCTGTTTGAGCTCTCCTGATAGCCTGCCATCGCTGGTTGCTATAGCTACAGACCTGGCTTCTACTGCAGCCTAGTAGAAGCCAGTAAACACGCCCCTGAATTCAAAGTGAAACCAAAAGAACAGGACTGAGGTGAGATAAATCAATGGAGTGAGACAACCCCTTTAAGAACTTGGAACTGGAAGAAAGGATCAGGTATGCCGAGTTCCAACGGGTCTGACCCTTGTTTCATGGCAACAGTGCAGCCATGGGGAGACAATTGGGCTTCTATTGTACAACAAAATTGGTAGATTTTGCCAACAGCATATTGAAAATCCTCCCGTCAGCAATCGCATAGGGGAAATGGTGCATATTGAATTTCAGCATGGGCCTTTGTGGTGGTCTTTGAGAGAAGATGGCAATGATATCCGACGACAGCTTGTTCCCCTCTACTCTTGGTAGTATTTATGAGGGTTTGGGAGAACGAACTTTGGTAAGACAACTAATATGTTTGGCCGGTATACAGTTAATAGTAACATTGTCAATTAGGACCCTGTGCAGATCACACCAGTAACTTCTCCATGAAGCCAAGACTGCTGCACTTCTCTGTGTCACTGGAATACTTAAAGTTCCTTCTGTCCTTATCTTTCCTAGAACTTCTGCAGGTCCTTTCTGGTTATGACCTTCACTGATAGATCCCTAGGAACAATCCACTGAGGATTTCACTGTAAATACTTGAAATTTTAAGTGCCACTACCAACACACTATTCTGGTATAGAGTAAGCCCTCGCGGGCAGGGTCCTCTTTCCTCTCTGTATCAGTTACTAGTCATTATTCGTCACCATTGTATTTGTTCAACATTTTTTACGTATGTAACTCCCCTTGATTGTAAGGCGCCCTGGAATCAATGGCGCTCTAAAAGAAATAACTCGTCTTATAAAAGTTAGGTTGAGAGTCTTGTAATATGCTTATAAACGTGACGGGGGAGGGGGGGGTTAGAGGAACGTAACACATGCTGGTAGACCCTGCTGACATTTTAAGTACATTGCTTGGCATTATAGGATCACATAAAAGTTCACTGCTTATGTGCAGACCCCTGGCTTGTATTGCCCTGCAGATGCCACCTTCACGGCCGCCTTCTGTTGCTGCATCTATGTACTCCATGAAAATGCAGAATATTAGTAATGACCATTAGATCTATAGATCTTTAAAACTTTCTCAGGACTGTTTAAAACCATTCATGAGGGCACTAGTCATGTAATGATAGTTTCTGAGATGAGATTAGGGACAGGGGCAAACACTTGTGAGAGAGAAATGGTGTTGTGTGTATGTATGTATCTAAATAAAAAAAAGTATATATACACAAAAAGAATTGTAGCCACAACCCATAACAAAGTATAGTTTATTAATCAACAGTCTTAAAAAAAAAAAAAAAAATGCAATATAGCAGGTGTAGTTGCTGAAGGAATAAAAAAAAAAACCTGCAGGTTGTAGCCGTATACAAACATGAGACACTAATAAAGGCTTAATCTATTGTAAATCTTCATATAAAATAGTACAATGCAGAGGGAATATATTACTATCATATATTTACAGTATGTCAGACGCCCAACAGAGTACATGTATTATCACCAAACTATATCCCTACAAAATCATTCTCGGATGGTGCAATCACTAATGGAGGAATACATGCCAATAATAGTCATTGGTTATATACCCATATAAAGGATTACATAGGATCTTAGTTACCCATAGTGTATATCAATGACACCACCGAGGCATTTCAATGCGCTTCGCCCCGTAGCTTCCTCAGGGGACAAATATATATATTTATGTATAATATATTTTTACCTTTTTTTTCTTTTTTCTATTGTGTTTTCCATGCATTCATTGGCTAGAACTGGGGAAGAACACCTGCCCAATTTTACTTTATATCAGTTACTAGAAAAAAATATTAACTACTGCTTTAGTCAACTATAACGTCCTACAGCTGAGCGATTTATGCACTTTGAATTGTATAAAATCCCATCCATATGCGCACGGTGACACCCAGAGTCCCCACATGGCTGTATTACAGATCCATAGGCACTTTTGTGTTCTGCCATTTAGGGTCTGTGAAAACACTTGTGTACTGCGTAATATTCTGGAACGTGCATTTATTCATCTTACAGATTCCATATGAACTCAAGGACCACGGTGTTCCTTTGTTTAACTTGAGAGGTTCTGTACAGCTTCATTACAAGGTATGGGCACTGTTCTGTATCAGTAATACCACAACCTGATTTAAAGGGGTTGTCCAGTTTTATTGAAAATGAAATAAGGAACTGCTGCCCACGTGCTGACTCTGTGGTGTCTGTCCCGTTTTTTTTTGTTATGTATTTGCGGCCAAATGGGACTTGACTACTGCAGTCACCTGTCACTGCTTTAGATCAGTGTTCGGAAGTAAACACTGATTAATTGTGATGGCCCGTTTAGCCGGAGAAAAAGAGAACTGATGGGGAGAGACTCGGAAGAGCTGGCGCTGGAGCGGTGGTAAGAAAGAGGTATGAGGGGTTTTTTGGGGGGCAGCAGTATCTTATGGTTTAATTTTTTAAATAAACCGGCCAATCTCTTTATTAGGACTATACTCATTTTATATCTAAGCACATATATATTTATATATATATATATACATATATATAACCCTTTCTCCCCATCACCTTCCCTGTTGAAAACACGATTTTCCTGATTGCTTTCCATACTTGGTCACTAGGTGTCACAGCTTCACTGTCCTTCAGTCTGATGTTCCAACTCTGTATGCACTTTGCGCCTGCATGGAGTGTATTGCCCAGCCACAACTTTAAGAATTTAAGGTGTTACTAATATGACTGCAGGTCAATTAGAAAGTGGACAAACCGATACCCGAGGTCAGTTATGACCCTTACCTTCACTTTCATGGACCCGCTCCTGGAAATAAATGTGCCTGGCAACAGCTGCTGCATTTTCAGGCTCTCGTTTACATTTTGCGACATCCATCTCTGCTTTATAGCAAACGAATGGCACTTATATGCTCATTAAGCCTGATGTTTATGGACCTGGATGTCTGGCCAATATAAGCCGTGCCACACGCACACCTTAGTGAAGATTACATTCTTCAAGTCACCAGATTCTTTTAAAGGTTCTCATATCCATTAGTATTATGTATGTCTCACTTTCCCTTAAATGAAAATATAAACTAAGTTGCTGTAATGTGCACTTGATACCATGTAAAATAGATGTGTAAAAGTTTCCATAGCAGACAAGTGACCTATTTTAAGAAGTGACTAATTTCCAGTAAAGGTGTGTGACAAGTTTTTTTTCTTCCAGCAGTTGAGACCAACGATGGAAAGAGACATCAACATAGGGATACCAGGTACAAAGAGCGTCTAAGAACAAAACAGTGATATAGTGGAACAGACAAATTAGAGGTAATGCCATATTTATTTTTGAAAAATCCACCGACATTGTCTACAGTGGTCTCCCAACATACAAAGGTCATCCCAGAAGCAATAAGTATTGTATTTGGAAACCATAACTGTATGGAAAACTGGCAATTGGTTCTAAGAGCCTAAAATGTCACCCAATATAATGCAGACTAAAAGGGTTGTCTCACTCCAAGGATTGCTTTTTAGGTTAAAAATCTTACAAAAACAAGTCACTTTGCAATATGTGTCCATTAACAGTGTCGTCCTACAACAAAAAATAGAGCGAGATCTGCTCACCAATACTACTCAGTCCATTGCCCATGTAAGATGTATATTAAGGTGCAGGGAAGAGACATCCAGCTGTAGATGAGTAAAATTATCCAAGAGAAAAAATAGTATCTTCTAGCACTTGTTCCAAAATAGTAATAAAAAACGCAATTGATTATATATCTTGGTAAAACATGTTAAAATAAAAAAAAAAAAGATACATTATAGTGTCTAGACATTTCGAGCCTCCTTAATGGGATCCTATTCATGGCCAACAGTGTCCTACCTATTCCTAGATATCCCCTCTTGTATGGGCTGCATCAGCTCCTCAGGTTGCTATAGCTACAGACCTGTTCGATATCTCCTGATAGGCTGCCAGCGCTGGTCGCTATAGCTACAGACTTGGGGCCACATGTATGAAACGGTTTTGGTGTAAAACTCACTTTTTTGCCCATGGGTTTCTATGGGAAAAAAGTGAGTTTTAGACCAAAACCGTGTTCTCAGCAGCTTGTCACTGCAGACCAGCAGTCGTCAGTAAACACGCCCCTGAATTAAAAAATGAAACAGAGAAAACGGGCCTGAGGTAAGATGAATCGTTGGCAGGGTGAAAATATTGTATCCTGAGGCCACTAACTTGACAGACCATTGTATGCTATTTACAGTAAAAAAAATATATATATATTATTTGTGTATCTGCTCATAAATTGGTAGAGACAATGAAACACTACTCTAGGTGGCTTATGGGCCGCAGCGGTCACGTGCCACTCCATTACATCACCTTTTAGGAGTTAACAGCTCCAAATGGTGATGAATGCTGGGACACCTGTCCCCATGATGTCCCATTCGGAAGGTGAGCAGAAGACCGGAGAGGCCCAGCGCTGGAATGGAGGTAAGGAAGAAGATTATTATAGATCTGTTTGTACTTTATTTTATAGGGCCCCAGTAGCTTCTAATTTAATTTTTAGATGAACGGGGTAACCACTTTAAGGGAAGGGTGTCACACTTAAATTGCTATCTGATTTATTGGTTCCCTTTAAATGAATCGAATACAATTTCTGGTACATTTTTGCTCCTAAAACTCCGCTTTCCCTGTTCTGTACCATGCTGCCTGTTAATGGGATAGCATGTTCAATGTCACAGGTTCCCTTTAAAGACAAAAAAGCTTTAGCTGTGTCCATAAGATTAACGAGAGGCAGGTAAATATTCCTACTTACATCTCTATTATGTACAACAAGGCAGTATTGTATGTGCCTTCATTACTGATCGGGAAATAGTACTCTGTCCTTACATCTTTCACAGCTAAAGACTCTGAGCCAGAACGGACTGTGCCTCCAGCTTTTAGAGAAAGCCATTACTTGCTTTGTGTTTCTTTTTGCACCTATAAAGTGAGCAGGTGCCGCTGAGTCTATGACGACTCAGTGACTATGTGAATAGTTGTTCTGAATTGTGATTTTCAATTAGTAACTACAGAGAGTTTGGCCTACATATCTTTTTCTACTGTGGGGATTCAACCTATTGCTGGGGTTCCTCTTGTCATTGACCTTGCTGAGCATTTATTAAGGCAGTTGCGCCAGAATTCTGGCACATATTGCGGCAAAAATAATGGCATTTATGCTTTGCACCACATTTATTATGTGTTTTAGGCAGTTTCTATCATACGTGAAAAAAACTTTGAGATTCTTAGTTCACACGTTTTGATCAAAAAATGTTTAAGCCGCCCACGGCTTACAACGTGATCTCAAGGCGGGTGGTCCTACGCTATCCTTACCTCTCAATAGAGTCAAACTCAGACTTCTCATTGGGGCAAACGACCTCCATTATCCAGAGAGAAAAAAAAAAAAAAAAAAAAGAGTTTCTAGACACTTCTGTGCAGCGTCTGTCAAAAGGGTGTGGCCTCTGTCAAAGGGGTGTGTCTTTGTGGAAAAGGGGCGTGGTTTACTGTGTGATGCTTTGTGCCAAAAAAAAGTGCCATCCTTTTGGCGCAGTTAGTGGTATAAAGTAAGCCAACATGAAAAAGGTGTAACGTTAGACTGGCGCCAGATTTAGCAGCACTATGATAAATGTGATGTATTGTAAGACTGTCTAGTCTAACTTTACACGGTCTAAGAGATAGATACTATTGATAAATCGACCCCAATGTCTTTTTCCAACAATTTTTCCCTTGCCATGATTTGATATACCTAACACAGTACATTTGGGTATAGGTAATTTTGCATCTCCAAAGTGATTTCTTGAATTTTTTTATTTCACCCTTGGGAGTTGTTGCACCCCACCGTGTTATGCTGACTATACACCTATATCTGGCAGCTGGGTGAACGGATAGATATGAGACACATGAATAGACAATACATTTGTTTTTCTGCAGAATTAATTTTATGTGACATACAACTACACTACGTAATAACATGTGTCTAATATACATTGTATCCCTACCGCAACTTATAGCCACATTGTGCTTTACTCTTGTTACATGGCATCAGCAACAGTATCAATCATTACACCCATTTCTTATCATAGAATAGAAAACAACCAAGACAAAATACAAAGATGTAGAAGTTGACCTTTGTGAAACTTTTTGGGCTCCAAGGTCTCGGATTCTGATACGGACCTTGTGTAGTGAGACGGAGGAATTTCAGCAAAAATTCACACCTCTGCATTATCCCTCTAACAGTTTAACAGCGAGGCCCTACACGTAGTGCGATGACAGCAACACATTCTTGTCAGGGCTGAGAGGCACTTGGGCCTTTGAAGGCCCTCTAACTGGTTACTGAGAAACCCAGCACAACCGGTATCCTCTGAATCACTACTTCATGTGTTAACACTGCTGTCTATGTGTACAGGGGCCCTAAATATATAAAGGCAGTCCCCGGGTTACAAACGGGATAGGGACTGTAGGTTTGTTCTTATGTTGAATTTGTAACAGGTATATTTATTAAATGTAATTCCAATTAGTTTAGTTTTGGATAGTGCAGGGAAGGGTTTTTACATTTGTTTTGCTGTCTGTGCCCTTTTTTTTTTAGAAGATTTCACCTAACGTTCTGTATCTCATGTGCAGCTGTGGCATGCTGGCACTTGGTTATCATGGGGCGTGACTCAGTGTTGAATGTCAGCCACGCCCCATAAGTCTCCGTTTGTAACTAGGGGACGTATTTAAGTTGGAACGATGTAAGTCGGGGACTGCCTGTATACCCACAAAATTGTGTGCCAAAATTCACCTTCTAATCTGGCTATTGAAGCAGCAGTAACATTGATTTTGTAACAATGGTGACTGTCAAGGATATATCAGGCAGTAAGTGATCAGTTAATTCTTGAAGTTGCTGAGTAAAAATGGGGAAAAATTAGCAAATGTAAGGATTTAAGCAACTTTTACAAGAGCCAAATTGTGTTGGCTAAATAACCAGATCTGAGCATCTCCAAAATGGCGAGTTCCCAGAATATATTGGGCGGTTCCTATCAGAAGTGGTCTGAGAGAGGACAAAGTGTGATGCGGTCATGCGTGCCCATGTCTTATCGATTTGTATGGGAAGTGAAGGCTAGCCAATCTGGTCGGATCCCATGGAAGAGCTACTGTAGCACAAATTGTTGACAAAGTTCCTTCTGGCAATGATAGGTGTTCGTACACATGGGCATCCAGTCTGCTAAAGAGATATGCAGCAATTGTATTAAAAAGCGCACTCCTCTTAAAGGGGTTTTGCCAGGACGTGCCTTATCTGCTAAGAAGCAAACGTAAACAAAGCCAGTGAGAGACACAGCCAGAGCACAGAGCCATGCATAAGGGATTGTGTGAAATGTTCAGTCAAATAATCAAACTACAACTAGTGGATTCTGTATACAAAAGACACCATATTTCTACCTGGTGCCTTGAAAGCTTCTTCAGCTCCCTTTCGTCAGATAAGAAGTGTTCTCTGCCGCAAGCCCGGCCAGCAGCTCTTGTCAGGTCGTATCTAATAGAAGCTTTTAAGTAACTAAGGGCAGGTAAGGCAGCCTGTAGCTCTCTCAGACTGCAATTTTTTTAATCACATATATTTAGAAAAGTGATTAAATACCCATTTTGGAGGATTCCACATCAACATTACATTGTGGCAAAACCCCTTTAATAGGCTTGGTGCATCTGTTGTTGTCCGTGAACTACAAATGCGTTGTCGATTTTCACTACAATTTCTGCTGAAAATTATAGTAAATGTGTAAGTCCTTTGGAGGCCATGCCTGCCCTGCTGAACATTATCCCCTTCTTTTTTTTTTTTTTTAAGTGGCACATGCAAAAAATAGTTGCAGATTTTTGTAGATGCACAAATTTTTTTATCTTTTTTCACACCATAAATTTCCCACCTAAAGAAGTTGTCTAATCATGCTGTTTCACAAGCAAGCCGTGAACCATTTTAGATTAATGCTTTCTCCCTCTTCCTGGTCAAGCTGAGGGTGTTTCTATAGCAGTAATTAGGATATCAGCTCTGTATTTCCAGCTCTTCCAAGTGCACTGACATGAGAGTAGGAGATATTATTTTTAGATCAGAGAGCTTCAGTGTTCAAAGTAAACAAATCTCCTTTGTTCCTTAAAAAAATAACACTGTTCTAAAGCTGAAGGCGTCCTCTGTGCCGACCTGTAGTAACGTCACTCTCTGCTATCAGATAAGACAAAGCGCAGAGAGATAAGGGGTGACGCAGGACAGTAGCCAGAGAAACCTGTGTGCTCTCGGAGCAGATAATATTTCCTCTATCTCCTCAACAAAGCAACGTAAACAAAGCAATGTATTTGGAAAGGTAAGAAGTAGATAATCCCGGCACTCGCGCAGAAGATTCCTCAGAGGCGTAGTAGCAAAAATGACACACTCTTTATTGAAAAAATTATACAAATAGCTTATAAAAACATAGAAGAATGAAACAGTTGACGCGTTTCAGGCTCAACTAGTGGCCCTTAGTCATAACATTTACGACTAAGGGCCACTAGTTGAGCCTGAAACACGTCAACTGTTTCATTCTTCTATGTTTTTATAAGCTATTTTATAATTTTTTCAATAAAGAAAGTGTCATTTTTGCTACTACGCCTCTGAGGAATCTTCTGCGCGAGTGCCAGGATTATCTACTTCTTACCTTTACATGGTGGACATCTACAGCCAGGTGTCATTTCCACGAGCACCGCTTCAAGATCAGGAGAAAGGCGTTTTCTTTCCCCTCCGCAACCAGAACGTCCATTGCTGAGGACGGGCGGACTACAGCACCCAGGATTCCGGTGAGCGCCACTTTCTTTTTTGTTGTATAAATGTATTTGGAAAGTCTTTATTTACCATTTCCTAAATGTTGAATTCTAATCTTTGTAGTGAGACAACCCGTTTAATGCTAGAAGTGTTTTGCATAGCCCAATCACAATGTTTTATCATAGAAGACCTTTTTGTATATCAAATTTGCTAATTTTGTTGGGGAGGGCCCCTATTTTTATTATATGGGATGTATGTTATTGGTGGTTTTCATATGTGTATGTTTAGAGGGGGGTGGGTGTCTGGGATACCTCAGGTACCAACACCTGGATGCGATTATTCCATTCCCCGAAGATTATAGCGCTGCATGGAAATGTTAAGTGGGAAGAATCTTTCACGTTTTTATAGATTTTAATAGTGGCAAAGGAAAATATGAAGTTTCTATATTCTGACAAATCTCAAAGTCACTTTCCCTGTGGCTAGAGAGTTATTTTTGGAGCGTTGCTGTAGCTGAGAAGAAAATAAATCTGTAGGTGTTATCAGTTGCCTTAGCCCACTTATCTAGGCTCCAATGACCTCCATGGCCTGCCTGGTCTATAGATACCCACTGTAGTGCCAGCTTTTCTTCAATACTCCACACTCCTTGCAGATATTGTGTCTCCCTGCCCTGGGGGAAAATACACCAACAAAGACTGAACTGAAAAAGGGAACTCTGGTGTTAAAAATCCATGTGAGAGCTCGTATAGTAAAGAGTCATTATAGAAATAGTACATAGCTTGATACGAGCACAGTGCTACTCGGTTGCTTCCTCCTAAAAGTATGTGTATAATGTATGACGCTGGTAATAAAATATCTGTTATGTTATCAGGGTAGGGGTCCTAGTGGTCAGATCTCCACCAATCTTATGTTAAAGAAGTTGTTAGGTTCCTCTAAAAAAAAATTACAGTAAGCTCCTGATGGCTCAACACAAAAAAACAAAAGGCGTATAGTCCCCTTCTCCTGCTTCTCCGTTCCAGTGCTGGGTCTCTCTAGTCCTCTGCTTTCTTTCTTCTACCACCGAACCGGAACGTCATCGCTGCAGATGCTGATTGGCTAGAGCAGTCACATGACTCCAGTCGGGGATGTGATGGAAGTGGCAAGTGACTCCTTCAGCCAATCAGATGTTGCAGGGAGAATGTCCCCATTCGGAGGTAGAAGAAAGAAAGCAGAAGCCAGCATTGGAAGAGCAGGGCAAGGTGAGCTTAAAGGGGTTGTCTCACTATGAGGATCATAGTTTAAAATGAGGGGAACAAAAATCTAAGTATGTCCGTCCTTGGTTACCATTGGCAAAGTGCTATATTTTGAGAACGGGCTGCTTTATTTGTGCTTAGCAACGGTGTTTGAGCCCAGGTCGGGTTACGCCCACCTAACGCATTGGTGGCTGTCATCTGAGCGTTCTGTCCCGCCAAGGTCACGGACGAGAATGCGCAGACTAAGGCAATGTTCACACGGCTTATTGCCAGCGTAATTGTGGGGACGGATTTCGCCCCGCAATTACGCCGGCTGCCGTGCAGCAGGGGCGGGGGACCGGCAGCTCGCCGGCCCCGTAGACACTCATTATTCAGAAAGAAAACACAGCAGTCCCATATAAGATGTGCAGTCCCATGCAAACTACATACAGAGAGAACACAGCTGTACTGTGCAGTCCCATGTAAATAATTTTGCGACAGATGTGCAGTTCCATGTAAATCACTTCTGTGCGTAAATCAGAAACCGAACACAGCTGTACACAGCAGTCCCATGTAAGATGTGGAGTCTCACACAAATTATATACAGAGAGAGAACACGGCTGTACTATGCAGTCCCATGTAAACACAAACAAATAAAGCGTATAGTTTTGTTCTGCAGATCTGTAGAGGTGAGAGGTGTAATAATCTGCAGGATATATCACTGTGTGATAGAGAGAGAGAGAAAAGAAATCACCCATCTTTCCCAGAGTCCTGAATGTCAAATGCCCATTCTAGTTACAAAGTATGTAGAGAGAGCGAGAAATCTAGATATAAACTATCGAGTTACACTTAGATTTTCACCTCCAGTGATTCCAATAACAGCTGAGAACCTCTCCCTTCCCCCAGCTCACACAGAATGAATCCTCACGTGCACTCTTTGGGGACGTGTCTGCAGAGAGTGAAGATACTCCCTGCTGCTAGTAGAAACATGCCCCTCCATTTCACAAGCTCTGCTTGGAAACCAGAATAAACTGTTTCCAAATGCTGGAACGAGACAACCCCTTTAAGGTTTTTTTCTTTTTATTAAACCAGCAGGAGTTTCCTATTAATTTTTTAGGGAAAGCAGACAACCCCCTTTTGTCCATTTAATGCAGTTGAGCTAAAAAAAAATGTCTAGATAAAGTCAAGGAAACCTTCATATTTTCCAGCTCATAACTGGATATTTGCATTACTGCACACTCTAATTGCAAACATACACATGGAAGAGGAGGTCTGACTGGAAACAAGTTTGGGGTTCAGCAGTGACAACTTTCTATATAGACCTGCATCCCTTCCTTTCACATCGAGTGCTCTGTGGCTCCTCAACTCCCTGGTAGCTGTTTAAGCTTTTTTATGATATTGTAAGTTCTCACGACTGTTGTCATTCACGGTTTTATAGTATTCTGTCATTTATATCACTTGCGGAAGTCCGGATAGGTGAATATGTCCTCTATTGAGCTAAAGTTACAGAAAAAGACATCTGTTTAAACAGTTTGGATCTGCTTGCATGTTCATTTTATTATCATTTTTAACATCTAGTTCCGGATCGGTAGACGTAGGTCCAAAAATAGTGTTTTATGGCTGACATTCATATTTAATTTCTTGGGCCAATTTTATACTTTGACAGATGTGAGCGGAGGGTGATGAGTCTTCCGTCTGTGCCGGCCTTCTGTTTGCTTTATGGCGCTGCATGAATGGGTCATCCCTTTATAGACCTGCCATTGCCATATGCCCAAGAAGACCGGCAGAGGGAGAAGATGGTGGCAGCACTGGACACAAGGTTAGATTGGACAATCCCATGAAAGGGGTGATTCTACAAAAAACATTTATGACTTATCCACAGGATACAAACTAATTATGGTTGATATGGGTCCCACCATTAGAACCTCCATGATCACTAGAAGCTGGGACCTAAGGCCACGTAACTAGAGCGATGGTCACACATGTCCACTGCCACGTAATGCAATGTCTAGTGCAGGGGTGTCAAACTGCGGCCCTCCAGCTGTTGGGAAACTACAACTCCCATTATGCCCACTGTTATAGATTATACAAATCATGATAGGAGTTGTAGTTTCCCAGCAGCTGGAGGGCCGCAGTTTGACACCCCTGGTCTAGGAGAACGGGGATAGCTAGGCACTGTGCTTTGGCCTCACAAGGTCTCATTGATACCTGGTCTTGCATCCCATTGACAGATCGTCTTTGATTACTGTAATTCTTCAGTGGAGATCAGGAACATATGTTCCAAAGTATGTGACAAAAAACTGATAGCCAGGGTTCACGGAAGGAGGTTGCAGGAGCCTAATGGCCGAAAATGGACAAAAATCAAATTCATAGCCAGCTGAAAAAAAATCCAGTTTCTGTATAAATATTCTGTCTTTTATCAGTTTATTTAGCTTTGTTTTTGTATTTCAGATTACACTGCTGTTATTTCAATGACCACATCCTGCCCGTCCCCTCCGGTGACCGCAGCACAGAATTCCCCAGGACGGTCCACATAGATGCATCTGTTATTGCAGAGCCCCTTGCTTGTCTGGTAATAATAAATAGCTCTTGTTGTGCTTTCCATTGAGTAGTGGGCTGGAGCGTGCGCTCATTCTGTTATCTCAGGATATTAGCACTAAAAATACATGGAAAAATCAACCGACAACAAGACCCTTCTGTGCCCTGACATGGAAAATCACTACCAATCAGTGCCCTGTCAGCTGTCAAAATGTCTGCAAGTGTTTTGTACGGTTTGGTGAATATCGTGTGGGTGGAGATCAGTACAAATGACACTGACATATACTGATAAACCTCACACCTCACCCAGGGTATAGCTTTACAAGGGGCTCTATATTTCTATGTAAATTGTGTAACTAAGGGTCTTATATATGAAAACTGTCTAGCAGCAAGATGATTGTTGTTGCCCATACTAACTAGTCAGAGCTCAGCGTTCATTTCATCTAGTGCTGTGGAAAAAAAAAACAAAACTGAGATCTGACTGGTTGCTATAGGAATCAAAGACCGTCTTACTGCTAGACAGTTTTCATACATAAGGCCCTAAGTATACGTTGGGCAACACCTTAAAGGGGTTTTGCCACGATGTAATTTTGACGTGGGATCCTCCAAAATAGGTATTTAATCACTTTTCTAAATATATGTTATTACAAAAAGTGAAGCCTGTGAGAGCTACAGCTTTCTTTACAAGCCCTTAGTTACTTTAAAGTTTGCATTAGACATGACCAGGAGAGCTTACAGGAGCTGATCTGGCCACGCTTGCGTATTTGCACTTCTTATCTGATGACAGGGAACATGAATGAGTTTGCAAGGGGCTGTGGAGAAAGATGTTGTGTCTTTTGTATAGAGAATCCACTGGTTCTAATGTAATTATTTGAGTACACATTGCACAACACTCCCTTACTGCTCAGCCCCCCTTCCTCTCCCCTGTGAGGCTGCTGTGCTTTGTTTATAGTCTCTCCTGAGCAGATTAAGAGCTAATGAACTCACTTTGTGGCAAATCCCCTTTAAGTGGTAAAACTGGCATAAGAGGATCCTGCACCCTATGCGTTAAATGGTTGCCCCTGCAAACTGTCTTTTAGTCTATGTCTACACAGCGCTGGTTTCTGGTTGGATTTTCAGCAGATTCAGTATTTAGAATCTACCAAATATCCAACTGTAACCAGTGCCCTATAGATGGCAATAGAAAATCTGAGCTGTAGTCTACAGACTAGGGACTAGGTGGGGTCGCCCCTTCTGGGGCGGGTGCTCCTCCTTTAGTAGTGTAAGTTTGGTAGATTTTTTGTTTTCCCGTTTTTTTGCCTTGTGTGGTTATTTAAAGAAGATTTCTTCTAATACAGGCATATGTTATACAGTCACCGCATGGATTCCTGTTTGGCTGTCTTCAGAACCGTGAGTGTATCATTACAATCTATGTGAATAATTTGTATTGAAACTCGCTACATTGAGGACTGCATATCATTTTTGTGCCCCCCTATGTGACTCTTATTATTGGAATATATATTTGTGTCGTTTTGGGTATTGTTTTTAATGCATATTAACAAAGTGTTGTATATTTTACTGGGAACATTTTTTTTTTCTGTGAGACGATCTGTAGTCTACAGAGCTCGGATTTTCTACGGTCAGGTTTGTAAACCGTGTTTGTGAACATGTTCTATCTTCCAGCAGATTCCCGCGCAATCCCGTATCGCACTGGGCCGGCGGCAAATGTGAAAACTGTCCACAGTTTTTAGTGCAAACCCTTGCCAAAAACATTGGTTACAGCGATGTTAAAATACTGTCTGATGTTCGACGGTATTTTAACATAAGCTGTGTAGGCTGAGTTCAGATGATCTAGTAGCTGCTTGCAGATGAAGCCGCAACCGCCATTAACTTCACAGGTTTGCCAATGAAATGGTGATATCACCGGCAAACTTCTGTGAACATTGGCAACTGCTGGACTGTCTGATCAAACAACCTTGAAAGGGTCATTATGTGTAGTGGGGGGGATGCTGGACAACAAGTAGTGTGTGCTATATCGATTAACATCTGAAAACAGAATTTTAGCATATATAAAGTGGAGAAAGCATATTTTCTTAGATTTGCTCATTTATATGTAGTCAGTTGCCACCAATCTAAATTGCATAGGCACCCTTAGACCCCAGTGATCAACAAATGTCAGCACAAAACTGGCTTTTTTAGATGTTTTGGGCATATTTGTTCCTCCCTAGACATGTTGTACACATTGAATTTTTTTTTTCCCCCAGATTTGCTCATCTCTGTGCACTCAGTTGCCACCAGTCTAAATTGCAGGGGCACCAGTAGACCCCACTAACCAACCATTCCCAAGACGAAAGAGGCTGTGTTGGTCTTTTTGGGCAAATTTTCGTACATAAGGCCCTATGCGCACATCCAGTTTAACCAAACATTATTATTATGCATCAGGTGGCTTAGAAGGGCCTATTAAAAATGCATTTTATTTAGGGTCTAATAGACCACTCACTAAGAACAGACCCCTTATATTGTAAGCAGAAATTCTTGGATCCACCAAAATGAGTCTAGTACGTGAGGTCCCTTGACTTGACTGTCTCCACCAATGTTGACTAACAATGTCACCTTTGAAGAGATCACCCGGTAGGCACCATAAGGCTATGTCTACACAGCACTGGATTCATGTCGGATTTTCTATGGATTCAGTATTTAAAATGAGCCAAAAATTCGACTATTCCCAGCGCTGTGTAGACCGCAATGAAATGTCCGTGCTGTAGTCTATACAGCACATATTTTTTCTGGTCGGTTAAAAAATCCAGCGGATTTTCAAACCTGCTGGATCTTCCACAGGAATGCCATTGGATTCCTGTACATTCAATGTAGGGGGCCGACGGCAATTCCAAAAAACTGACCTTTTTAGCGCAAATCTGCACCAATAAGCGTGGTCCAGCATTGTTTTATAATGCCTTCAGACTTTGGGCGGCATTTTAACATATGCTATGTACACATAGTCTAACAGTCATATAGGCTGTCTCTATACTACCTCCCCAGTGTTAGTTACTCCAGTGATGTGTGATGTGGTGACATCTGAACTTTACACAATTCTTTAATCCCTGCTGATATATACTGCATTGGGGATAGACTCCCACAGCTAATTTACAGTTGGCAACAAGCTTCAATACCGGCTGCTCCATCAACACAATTGCGCTTTTGTCCCTGGATCCTGAAAAGAGTAGATTGCTGTGACAAACATCGGGGTCATAGCTCTCAGTAACAAGAACCAAATGTTGGATTTGTCATTTCCTCTGTTAAATCTAATTTGATAAAAGATTAAGCCTTTAATATCATTATACGTGCAGAAGCTCCACTTTCCCAAGAGCTTGTTGGGTGGTTTCCTGTCCTCCCATGTTATTTTCTGCACGTCCCTGCACTGTGCACGGGTTCAGGGAGATATGGTACCGTAGTGTTAATGACTTCTCGCAAGTAAATGCCCTTTTAGCAGTAGTATATTGTGATGTATATACAGTCTGCGCTCTTGGTTTACATTAGAGATATTACGTCATTGCACTAGTGCTCAGCTGTAGTTTACTTAGTGACTCGTGTATATGTACTGTCCTACAGAGCAGATGAGTCAACCTTTAAACATTATCTAACTATACATTGTGATAGAATAGCTGCCATATATGGCCTAATATTGTAAGCTGATTCAAAGAAGAGCTCATCATTCAGGTAAATGCCAATCCTATTTCTTTGAGGGAAGCTAACAGTAGTAGTCACTGCTAAAAACTAGGTAGATGTCTCCAGCCCACCTGAATGAGGTCAACCTGAAGGTTTCAACCATTGTGTGAATGAGTGACATTCTCTCCTATGAATGGAGCTGGCGAGTATGAGTGAGGGTTGATAGCTCTTTTTGATTTTTATCATTGGGCTTCCAATGGTAATAGGCCCTTGAATAGTCCGCAGCTGAAGCCTATATTAATAGACGTTTATTTGCAGAACTTGACATAATAGAGTTCCTAGTGTTAGGGCTTGTTTACACAGCGTTTTTGGATCCAGAAATCGCATCCAAAAACGGAGCGGTGATCAGACCCTAAACGGAACCAACACGTATCCGACACGCAGCTGCATGTTTGGCTGCTGCAGGATCGCACTCTATAGTTTAAAATAGGGATCCTGTTGCATCTTTCGGACCAAGAATTGACATGTCAATTCTTGGAACGGATCCAAAAGGCACAATGAGATGTATCAGTGATCACTCGTGTGAACGCCGATGCGTGTTTCATATTAAAAGCAATGTAAATCACATAGCAAATTATTAGATACGTGTTTGGGTCCGTTTAGAGTCCGACAGACGCATCCAAACACGCATCTAAAAGCGTATGTTCACACGGAACCAAC
The DNA here is from genome assembly GCA_025379985.1 of Phyllomedusa bahiana. Lineage (NCBI taxonomy): Eukaryota > Metazoa > Chordata > Amphibia > Anura > Hylidae > Phyllomedusa > Phyllomedusa bahiana. The sequence goes on along the minus strand of JAODAL010004354.1, from coordinate 61,449 downwards.
ATACCATGTGAATATACCCTTACTCTCAACCCATCCCTGGTGTCTGTACTAATTTTGTGATCTATCACAACCCTATAGCAAGGAGTGAGTAAGCAAATGCATGCAGACCTGGTCATACGGGCCCACCAGAGGCTACAGCTGACGCTCTAAGGATATGTTCACACATTTGCAACTGTACTCGTTGATTTCCATAGGTATCTGTACTGTGAAGTGGCCAATCACACTGAACTTGGCGCAGATTTTTTCCATTGTGGATTTAAAATTCTTAATGTGGAAAATAAAGGAGTGACCTGTCACTGTCTGCATCCAAAACAGTCGTGTGAACATATCCTAACATGACGATAGGTTCATGTGATGTAGACTGTAGAACGGGGTTCTCAAACACTCACAGGTACCAAGACTCCCGAGACGTCCTCGGAAACTCTAGGGTTCCGCTCTAATGGTTAAGAACGGAGTTTGCTCCGCTCCTGGCTGTTTAACCCCTTAGGTGCCGTTGTCAATAATGACAGCAGCATCTTAGGAATTAAACAAGGCGGCAGGGGTCCATCTGTCCTCCATCGCCATCCTGCTGTGCAATTGTTGGGTTCTGAGGGGTGCCATGACAATCTGAGATCTAATAATTGCCTCCGGTCTGTCTGATGTCCTAGAAGCATGGTCTGACAGGCTGTTTGACAGCTGGCATAATGCATGCTGTACAGTTATCTACTGCATTGTCTTGTAACGGTGATCAAGCGATCGCCAAGTCAAATCCTATATTGGGACAGGAACAAAAAAAATGTAAAGTAAAAAACCCAAATCACCCTTTCACCAAGCTTATAATACAAAAAAATATATATATATATATTAATTAATATATACATATATATATATATATATATATATATATATATATATTAATCATATCTATATCTATATATATATTATATTTATATATATATAATATATATTATATATATATATTATATATATATATATAATATATCTTAATAATATATATTATATTATGGCATTCCCATGTGCATAATGATCTGGGCAATAATTTTGTATTGTATCGAATTCGAAAGTGGCCCATCAACTTAAAATTTTTATTTTCTATGTGCAGCCCATTGACCCTGGTGTAGAAGCTACGGTTATTCACCTTTAGGGAGTGGTGTATATGGTCCCTATCTGACAGGTTGGTGCCTATTTGTATATTTCTCTAAGGCCTCGTTCACACGGCTTATTTTGCCGCGGATTGGCGCCGTACTCCGCGCCGGATTTGCGCTGCAGTATCGGCAGCCAATCCGTCGGGAGTAATTACGGTAATCCACTGCTCTCATAGAGAACAGTGGATTCCGTCGCTCCTCCCCGCTCGGCGAATCCTCCCGTGGGAGGGGGTGGGGGGGGGAGTGACATGCACATTATTTACGGCGCATACGCGCCGTAAACAATGCATTGTCTATGGGGCCGGGGAGCAGCGCCCCCGCCGCGCTCCGGCACGCCCTCGTCCCGCCCCTTATTCCCGACGGATTTGTGAGCACAATCCGGCTCACAAATCCGTCGAGAATAAGCCGTGTGAACACGGCCTAAGGCTATGTTCACACGGCTTAAAATTGGACGTATTTCAGTCCGTAATTATGCAAATTACGTCTGGAATACGTCCCAGTCATTACGGTAATCCACAGTTCTCATAGAGAACTATGGATTACGTCTCCTCTCCCTGCTTGGCGAATCCGCCGAGGGGGGAGATAATTGACATGTGAATTACCAGCGGCGTATACGTGCCGCTGGTAATGAAAGTCTATGGGCCGGCATGGTTGCCGGCCCCCCTCTCCCGCCCCCGTCCACACGGCGTAATTGCGGGGCGTAATTACGCCTTGCAAATACACCGTGTGAACATAGCCTAACAGTTCGATAGACTTGTCTTGGGTATCACTGTCTCTTCTTATGACAACTATCTCATTATTTCACAGGCTGAGAATCTGTAAATTCTTCTATAATGATCCATGGCTACTGATACTTGAGGGTTTGTCTTAGCAATCAGGTAATTAGTGGGAGCAGGCGGCGATGTGCTGCTCCCTGCCATGCACGGTGCATTGATCTGTAAACTCCAAGTTAATATTTACTGAAATCACAGATCATTATATGTGATATGGTGCAAAGCGCGGTCAGTTACTTCACATTGGTGGAGCTGATATGATGTGAGAAGATTAACATCATGTCTCATCTTCATATACTAGAAATGGCTATGAATGTGGGAAGAGAAAAATCACAATAAGTGAAGTCATATTTACTAAAATACTATACTTATAGGCTTTAATGAACTGAATTTCAATTTATGAGCCAACAATAGAAGAGGGGTGTGCAGATTTGTCATGCGGATTTCCCTATGAATTTTGGTTGGAATTCCTGCGACAATTCCGTTCTCAGTGCACTTCCCCTAAAGCAGAATGCGTATGGGGTGGAATAGTTTTTTTTTGTTTTTTTTTTAATGAGCATCAGTATCTTAGTGTATATTAGTATTTCTTATAGGAACTGGACAACCCCTTTAATGCTGTAAATCCACATGTACTTTTATAAGTACCAATTGGTGTGGATTTTATTGCATATTTTAATTAACGATAAATCCATGGCAATTGACACCCAATTTTGCATGTGGATTTACAGCAATAAAGCTGCAAATTTTGTTCTGCAGATCCACCATGGAACATTCAAAACGGATTCACCCTGTTTAAACACCCCAAGTGGTCACATCACTCCAGCTTTTGGATGGGAGTGAGCTGCAGAATTAGTCTGAACCAAGCCAAAATCACATACAGTGGTACCTTGGTATAAGTCATTAATCCGTTCCAGATCCTTGGACTTATACCAAACAAACTTTTCCCATAGGAAATAAATGGAAAATAATTAATCCGTTCTTATAATAATAACAATAGGACTATGGTGCATCACCCACAATACTACTCCCGTTCTCCAATGCCAGCCTGGATGAAGCTGTAATAGCAAGGAGCATGAGCTGTAGCCGGCTGCAAGCAGAGCTAGATCAACGTAACTCTGCAGAGGGTTGCAGATGGCGGGATGTAAGTGAGAGAGGTAAACAGGAGCCCCAAACCACCTCATACACACTGTCACATACTCGGAACGAGCAGGCTACTGTGCAGTCTATTCCCCAAATAAGCCAAAGCAGGAGATGAGAGGATCGGGTGTAAAGATGTGGAGGAGACTGCGGCTATGGAGGTACCGCACTTATGAGAGGACCCATAGTGCTTGATAACAGAAGCCGCATCGAGTGTCTGTGTGCGGCCAAAGCAGTGTTCCCCTCTGGAAGCAGCAGGCTCCTAAATCCTTTGTTCTTTCTTGAGATACCTGCTAAAAGTTGTGCCGAGCTCCTTCGCTGCCGTGCAGGTCAAGGCCAAAAACCCTCATGAGGTAGAAGCCAATTGTCCTCTTTTTATGGAAAATAATTCCTTCCCAACTCCCATCTGGCAATCAGAATAAATCCCTGGATCAACTACCCTTCTCCAGAATCCTGGTCACTATAACTTGTGACCCTTTTTGAACTCTGTTAGTGAAGTCACCATGACAAGCTCCTCTGGCAGAGAGTTCCACAGTCTCACTGCTCTTACAGTAAAGAATCCCTTTTTATGGCTGTGTAGAAACCTCTCTAGACGTAGAGGTTGCCCTCTTGTTTTAGATACAGTCTTGGGTATTCAGCTCTGAAAAAACTAAGAGACCACTGCAAAATTTTCAGTTTCTCTGTTTTTTTTCTTCTATGGTATATTTTTGAGAAAAATGTCCATTGTTCTTTTATTATCTGAACTACTGACAACATGTCTCCGAAATTCAAAGCAAGAAATTTTGTATTTATTTGCAGTAAATGAGAAATCTTCAAAAAAATAAAAAAGCAGCAGCGCTGTCAGATCTCAAATAATGCAAAGAAAACAAGTTCATATTTAGTTAGAAAAAATAAGACTAATGTTTTAAGTCAGGAAGAGTTCAGAAATCAATATTTGGTGGAATAACCATGATTGTTAATCCCAGCTTTCATGCGTCTTGGCTGCTTTCCACCGGTCTTTCACACTGCTTATGGGTGACCTTATGCCACTCCTGGCACAAAAATGTAAGCAGTTCTTCTTTGTTTGATGGCTTGTGACTGTCCATCTTCCTCTTGATTACACTCCAGAGGTTTTAAATGGTGTTCAGGTCTGGAGATTTGGTTGGCCATGGCAGGGTCTTGATGTTGTGCTCCGTCATCCACACATTGATTGACCTTGCTGTGTGGCATGGCGTGTTGTCCTGCTGGAAAACCAGTCCTCAGAGTTGGGAAACATTGCGGAAGCAAGTGTTTCTCAAGGATAACCTTGTATGCAGCTTGATTCATGCGTCCTTCGCAAAGATTAACCTGCTGTGGCAAAGCGACCATGGGTGGTCGCATGGTTCTTCTACTAGGTCGCGTACGTTCCACTGAAGTCCTGGCTTCCGTGGGGGGAAGGCAACCATTTAGCGTCAGTAACCTTAGGTTACTGACACAGGTAGTTTGTATGGCTGCTATGCGGCTAATGATGGGTTGCCTTTCCCGGGACGGTCATAGCATTGGGTGGGAGGCTGTCCCCACGTTCCGGGCCAGGTTTTGGGCCAGTCCCTGGATTGCTATAAAAGCCCTTAACCTGCAAGTGTTAAGGGGGCGTGGTCTGCTAGCTGGCAGTGCAGCAGAGGAGCTGGGGAGAGGCTCTTGACCCCAAGAGGCTTGAGAGAAGCCAGAACCAGTGAGTACTGGTAATGTGTGTCTGGTGCATTGACGATAGGCCATGACCACACGTTAGAGAGGGACTCAGTTCATGTATAGCTAGTGGCCGGACGGCCGAGGATTTTGTTTGTGTTTTGATATATCTGTACTGACCTGGCCTGTAGAGTAAATAAAGCTGGCCTGAAGCCTGGTGTCAGTGTGACATATATTGGTGTGCCAGACCGCTTACCAAAAGCGGCAATCCCAGAGCTAAGTAACCCCGGGATGGTCCAAGATGGCGTCCGGACGCATGTGAGGCGTTACACTGCCCAATTCCAGCCTTGCTGGAACATCCCCAGATCATCACACATCCTCCCCCAAATTTCACAGTGGGTGCAAGACACTGTAGCTTGTACACCTCTCCAGGTCTCCGTCTAACCATTAGACGACCTGGTGTTAGGCAAAGCTGAAAATTAGACTCATCAGAGATGATTGCTTTACTCCAGTCCTCTAAGGTCCAATCCTTATGGTCTTTGGCAAACTTCAGCCTGGCTCTCCTTTGCTTCTCATTGATGAAAGGCTTTTTTCTAGCTTTACATGACTTGAGCCCTGCCTCTAGGAGCCTGTTACGAACCAATCTTGCCGTGCACTTCCCCAGCTGCCATTTGCCATTCCTTTTGTAGTTCCCTCGATGTCATCCTGCGGTTGCTGAATGGCATTCGAATAAGATGACGGTCATCGTGGTCATTGGAGAGTCGCTTTTGCCCTCTGCCGGTCTGTAGCTTTGTTGTCCCCAATGTCTGCTGCTTGAACTTGTTGTAATGGACTGCAGTCTTCGAAATTTTAAGGATGGAGGCAACATGACGCTCACTGTATCCCTCTGCTAGTAAAGCCAGAATTGAGCCCTTCATTTTTCCTCACTCAAGACTTTTCACCTCCTTTGGCATGGTAAAAGTGATTTTTTCTTTCAGATTCATTTTGGCCTATTTCTAGCACTTGTTTTGCCATCCAGCTTGTCCTATTGCAAGAGGATTGTGAAGACCACAGCAGTGTTTTTTATACTTTCCTTCATTAAATAAGATTTGGTTCAGGTGGTCACCTAATCAGAAGCACATTAAGTAGAATGAGGTGGACTTTGGTTGGAAGTCAACTGACTCTGGCATGGAATGGCCGTCAGACATGTAGAGATGCTGATTTTTAGATATTGACTCTTGATAAATTGATACATATTTATTAGGTCACCGTAAAAGCCGTCTTTTCTCTAAACTGAACAACCCTAATATTTTCTCTAAACTGAGCAACATCTTTTGCAGTCCACTCAGTCCTTTTATTATTTTTGTTGCCCGCCTTTGAACCCGTTCAAGCTCTACAATGTCTTTCCTGTGCACTGGTGCCCAAAACTGTACATAAGAATACATGTGTGGTCTGACCAGTGACTTGTGTAATGGGAGAATGATGTTCTCATCGTGTGCATCTATGCCCAAAAAGTTGCTGTTTATAAATGTTTGCCAACCAATCTGACTGAGCTAGCACTATTTTGCAAAGAAGAATGGGCAGAAATTCCAGCCTCTAGATGTGCAAAGCTGGTGGAGACATCCCCCCCCAACAGACTGCAGCTGTCATTGCAGCTAAAGGTGGTCCTACAAAGTACTGACTCAGGGGGGCTGAATACATATGCATGCCATACTTTTCTGTTTTCTTAATTTGCAAAAGCAGGTATCATTTTCATCACACTTCCCAAATACTTGCTACTTTTAAGTTTGTGGCTGTAACATTTGAAAATGAGGGACAGTTCAAAGGGTAGTAAGACTTTGTCACCCACTGTATGTATTCATAGTATTAGGTAATTTATATGATAATCTTGTTATGAATTTAAAGCAAACTAAACATAAAAAATGAAACAACTTCTAATAGTCTTGATTAAAAACATCCCACCATTTTTGTTTATACAGCTTCTGTACAGAACTGGATGTCTCCGTGGTTAAGGACTACAAACAATCCCAATGTGTAGTCTGATCCTGTAGTTGCATATTCCTTCCTTCCAAGTAGCCTGGTAAGGGCTGTGGCACGTAGTTTAATTTATAAGTAAATTGCATTGTGTTTTTTAGACATTTATGGCACATTGGGCATTATTCTTAGGGGTCAAAAATCCCTGTAATACATTCTTGTGACCGATGCAGATGGCATGCAGAACTACTCCATGTTTCTGTTGCAGAATGGCTGTGTATGGCTCCGTTACATCATCTTTACATTACAGCTGTTATATTCCATATGTCATATGCTATTAGTATTATATCGCTTTAGTCACCATACATAGTCCTGCCATCTCACAGGCAGTTGTGCAGCTCTCGTAATAGGCTTGCAGCTTGCTAGATGGCTCAATGCCCCTGGATAAGACACTGTTTATGTCTTACTGGTTTTTGCTGAGAATATACATCTAAGAGGCCCAGATAGGGAAACATCATAGTGTTACTGTCCCAGCTCAGTGATCAGATAAACACTTTAAAATGAGATTTATGTTGCGGTTACAGATCTGTTTCAGTAACAGTACATTTAACCGTTCAGAGAAACAGTAGTCGAGCAGTATAAAAACTTGGCTGCTTTTCTCTAAAAACAGTGCCACATCTATCAACAACTTGTATGTGGTATTGCAGCTTAGTCCCATTCAATTCAATAGAGCTGAGCTGCAATACTGGACATAGCTGATAAGTCCTGGACAACCCCTTTAATAGTCATCTCTTGGATACTCTGTAGGCTAATTCTCGCCACGCTGCCCCATTTTCCACAGCTTCTTTCAGTTGCTTGACATTTAATCCGTGTCATTCTTGATGCTATCCAGCATTTCCTCTTACAATTAATTGCCCTGAATAGCAGCTCGTCTTTTAGTAGATTTGCCCTCATCACATGACCAAAATAGATCAGTTTCTGTCTGGTGATCTTGCCTTTCCAGGACTGCAGCTCTCTACAGTTTACACAGCGACTCATGTGTACAGCAGCTACAGAGTTGGGGGAGATTACATGCTTATGTCAGCACATAGATCCTAGCAGTGATAATCGTGGAGGGAAGTCTTAGATTGCAATGCAGTCTAGGAGTTGTAGGAAAAAGGTGCTGTAGAACTACCGACACTCCCACAAGCAGGAAGTTTCACTGCAAAAAGTGGATTTTATGATAGATAAATAAGGAGGCAAAAGAAACACATGAAGGTAGTGGGTAGTGTTCTATGAAATCTTTAAACTCACGAATAACCTTGTTAAGGGATTCTAGAAGAACTAAGCTGTCAACCATTTCTATTTCTTCCTAGTCAATCTTTAAGTGGACTTCTATTTTGGTGGCAATCATGGTCTTCAAAAGGGCCTAAAGAAGCCGATCACACCGTTCTACAGCCAGATTGGTTCAGATACGATAACATTTAAACTTTAAACTAATTTTGTGGTGCTGAAAACTAATATGATACATACATTTGCTAGCTGGCTTTAATTTTCAAGGCGGTTGTAATTACCTTTTATGCAGGCTTATAGAAAAATTGCATCTTTATTATTTCATCATCATTATTGCATTGTTTGTAGCTAGTCTATTACACCACCTCTTAGTATAAGGAGTATCAAGAAAGAAGAAATGCTCTTTACAGTTTCCAAACAATCCATATGAGATACACCCAGTGCTACATACAGAAGAAATCAGAAGAACTGCCACTTTCAAAAGCACCGGAAACCTTTTCAGTCGAGGCAGGTGAGGAAGAAGAGGGCGCTTGTTGTCATGAAGCATCTTGCTCTCACGACCCAGATTTATGTCAGTAACCTCAACTGAAGCACACTTTATAAAACATAGTGAACTGAACGCTTTTGTTAAAGATTTGGATCTTCCCAAGAGTAAGGCTGAGCTCTTAGGTTCCAGACTACAGCAGTGAAATCAGTGGTGTAGCTAAAAGGGTCGCTGCGGTCGCAATTTCGACCTGGCCCCTGAGCCAGAGGGGCCCACGAGGCCCCCATGCGGCACACACTCAAGCTGCGTTCTCTAGTCAGCCTGTGCACGGGCCCCGCGGCACTGCTGACTGTCCGCAGGGGTCCATGCGGCTCAGCGTGTGAGATAGGGGGGGCGCTTTTTACATCACTAGAGCTGCAGCAACTGCGTCTGACTTACTTTCAGTTCTTCTGCAGCCCGTGATCGGATCGGCCCCTCCTCTCTCTCTCTCTGCAGGCAGGAGTCACTGAAGCCCCGCCCACAGGCAGAAGGAGAGGAGGAGCCGACTCCGATCACAGGAGCTGCAGGAGAACTGAAAGGAGGTGAGAGGCGCCGCTGCTGTAGTTGTAGTAATGTATGGAGCCCTCACTCCTGTGATGGGAGCGCAGCCCCCCTTCTCACACGCTGAGATAATGTGGGGCCCCACTGAAGCCCCCTCTCTGCCCCAGCGACCCCCCTGAGGCTAGGGGTACTGTATGGGGGGCTGTATGTGAGGCTGGGGGGGGCTGTATGTGAGGCTGGGGGGGCTGTATGTGAGGGTGGGGGGGGGCTGTATGTAAGGCTGGGGGGGCTGTATGTAAGGCTGGGGGGCTGTATGTGAGGCTGGGGGGGGTGTATGTGAGGCTGGGGGGGCTGTATGTGAGGCTGGGGGGGCTGTATGTAAGGCTGGGGGGGCTGTATGTAAGGCTGGGGGGCTGTATGTGAGGCTGGGGGGCTGTATATGAGGCTTGGGGGGGCTGTATATGAGGCTTGGGGGGGCTGTCTGTGAGGCTGGGGGGGACTGTGTGAGGCTGGGGGTGCTATATGTAAGGCTGGAGGTCTGTATGTGAGGCTGGGGGACTGTATGTGAGGCTGGGGGTGCTGTATGTGAGGCTGGGGGTGCTGTATGTGAGGCTGGGGGTGCTGTATGTGAGGCTGGGGGTGCTGTATGTGAGGCTGGGGGCTGTATGTGAGGCTGGGGTGCTGTATGTGAGGCTGGGGGCTGTATATGAGGCTGGGGGGGGCTGTATGTGAGGCTGGGGGGGCTGTATGTGAGGCTGGGGGGGCTGTATGTGAGGCTGGGGGGCTGTATGTGAGGCTGGGGGGCTGTATATGAGGCTGTGGGGGCTGTATGTGAGGCTGTGGAGCTGTATGTGAGGCTGGGGTGGCTGTATGTGAGGCTGGGGGGGGTGTATGTGAGGCTGGGGGGGCTGTATGTGAGGCTGGGGGGGGCTGTATGTGAGGCTGGGGGGGGGGCTGTATGTGAGGCTGGGGGGGCTGTATGTGAGGCTGGGGGGCTGTATGTGAGGCTGGGGGGCTGTATGTGAGGCTGGGGGGCTGTATGTGAGGCTGGGGGGGCTGTATGTGAGGCTGGGGGGGCTGTATGTGAGGCTGGGGGGCTGTATATAAGGCGGGGGGGCTGTATGTGAGGCTGGGGGGCTGTGTATGAGGCTTGGGGTATATGAGGCTGGGGGGGGAGGCTGTATGTGAGGCTGGAGGGGACTGTATGTGAGGCTGGGGAGGCTATATATAAGGCTGGAGGGGGCTGTATGTGAGGCTGGGGGGCTGTGTGTGAGGGTGGGGGGGGGGCTGTATGTAAGGCTGGGGGGCTGTATGTGAGGCTGGGGGGGCTGTATATGAGGCTGGAGGGGACTGTATGTGAGGCTGGGGGGGCTGTATGTGAGGCTGGGGGGGGCTGTATGTGAGACTGTGGGGGCTGTATGTGAGACTGTGGGGGCTGTATGTGAGACTGTGGAGCTGTATGTGAGGCTGGGGGGCTGTATGTGAGGCTGGGGAGGGGCTGTATGTGAGACTGTGGGGGCTGTATGTGAGACTGTGGAGCTGTATGTGAGGCTGGGGGGGCTGTATGTGAGGCTGGAGGAGGTTGTATGTGAGGCTGGAGGGGCTGTATGTGAGGCTGAATGTGAGGCTGTGGGGTTGAATGTGAGGCTTGGGGGCTGAATGTGAGGCTGGGGGGCTGTATATGAGGCTGGAGGGCTGTATGTGAGGCTGGGGAGGCTATATATAAGGCTGGAGGGGGCTGTATGTGAGGCTGGGGGTGCTGTATGTGAGGCTGGGGGGGCTGTATGTGAGGCTGGGGGGGCTGTATGTGAGGCTGGGGGGGCTGTATGTGAGGCTGGGGGTGTTGTATGTGAGGCTGGGGGGGCTGTATGGGAAAAATGTATAGTACCTTAACCCTATTTTCAAGGAATGATAATACCGCACTGTAGCTTGCCTATGCAGGTGTCCTCCTGCTTTCCATAAATCTTCAAATAATATTCAGGCAGCTATTAATATTCCAAACTCACGTATAAATTTATTGGTAAAAAACCATCAGGCATATATTTACATATAGATATGCATACGTTGCCTTGATATCTGCAAAATATTTCAATTTGCTGCGGTATTGAAAACTGCAAACCACCTCTAATAGTACACAATTGTGTTCCACAGTATCCAGTCTGACTTTACTGGTAAACAATACACAGTGGTGGCATACAACGTATCAACATGTTACTTAGCTTCTGCCGTTCAGGCCTTGCGTCTGGATACTTCAGATCTCAGGCAGAACTACCTCGTCCTCTCAGCACAGTGTGGAGATACTGCGCCTGCGCGACGTTTCGGGGAGGATATATATTGAGTAACTCAATATACAAACCTCTTGTCAACTTGCTCATACTATGTAACACTTTTTGCATCTGAGGAAGTGCCGTGGGCACGAAACGCGTTATGCACAGTTACTTAAAGCATTAAGGCCACCTTCTTATTGTTTTATTTGAAATAAAGTGTTTTTATTTTCACCCTATGGTGGTATTCACGTGGATTTACTCCAAAGTGACGAGCGCCCGGTCCCCTTTTTTATCCGTTTTACTTATGTAACATAAGGTACACACTACATGTACATTATATATATATATATATATATATATATATATATATATATATATTTATATATATATATATATATATATATATATATATATATATATATGCGTGTGTACACTGTATATGCGTGTAATTATGTTTCTACACTGTATACATGTGTGTGTATACACCATATATATCTGTGTGTATATATGTGTGTTAATACACTACATATATATATGTATGTGGTGTATATTTGTGTGTATATACACCTGTATATGTGTGTGTGAATATATATGTATGTGTGTGCGTACAGTAGTGACCTAGCTACAGTGGTCGCATCAGTCACACAGGCAGAGAGGCTGGTATACACTGCCATATCCTAATACTGCCCTCTTAGCCATTGAAGGCAGCAGCGCAATGCAATGATGTCATTGCGGCAGTGCCTGTACTAGGTCCTAAGCCTATCTCTAGGCTTAGGGCATAGTAGATGCCGGAACTGGTGTCTCAGAGCGGGCGGCGTGATGATGTCACGCCACACGCTCTGGATTCAAAGTGCGGGGGAAGAGCAAGAGGGAACAGACACTTTGGCTGGTTAACTAGTTTTTTTGGCCCCATTTCAAATTTATTTTCTTCTATTGGGTGATTCCTTTTAAGAAATAATTTTCTGCAGCGCGCTGCACCACGGACGTCCGTCACGTCAAGTAGGGAATCTGTTGCTGAAAAGTATTGGTAGGGGGGGCACCGAGCTGAAGTTTTGCACCCGGGCCCATGAGTCTCTAGCTACGCCCCTGAGTCAAATCTTCTAGTGGGTGGATTTCCTTGTTCTGCAACTGTGGTAAAGATCTTGTCCAATACTTCTTCATGGAGGGCATTCTTGCTTAATGTAAGCACTGAAGATGAGTCATAATCTAGAGGAATGGAGACTCTTAATTGATATATCCAAAACAAGCCTAAAGCCGTCTTACTGCATAATGTGCTACCTTCAAGTCCACTTGGTTATGTAGTCCACATGAAACAAACCTATGACAGCATGAAACAGCTGTTGAGGTGCCTCAACTATGGCCAACATCTGTGATCCCTTTGTGGTGACTTAAAGATTAGACCTCAGGTTCGTAAGCTTCTTCAAGGTGAGGAGTTCCTCTGTTTGTTGCAGGTCAAGGAAAAGGCTGCATAGGTAGCATTCGCATTAGTGGTAGCTCATTTTTTGGGAAACTCAAGAGCAGATAATATGAAAAGTTGGTGGAAAATCTCCTCAGAACATATAAGAATCTTGGCTGTAACGTGCTTAAAGATTTATTACATTTGCATCCAGATTCTTTCCACCAAGCTGCAGAGCAGTGAGCAACGAGCAGAGTGAGAGATTCTACCAAGGTATTGTGTATATGGAAAAAAGATATTGAGGAAAATGGAATCCATCAATGCTTGCAGAATGGCTCATTTCATAACTGAACCTGACAAAAACTTTTTGAAAATTTGTAGAACAGTTTTATAAAGCTGAAAGGAAAAAGCGAGAACTCCTTTAATACTGTACTCCAAAGGTGTCATTCTGTTCAATATAGCCACATAGATCAGATCATTGTAGCTCAAAACAAGCCTTGTTGGTAAGTTGTTTTTTTTCTAAGGTTTTTTTGTGCCAAATACACTGTAAAAATTAAAATGAACAGAGGCATGGTTTTTATTTGTTCTTTGTTACTTATATAGCACTTACATATTCTGCTGTGCTGTCCAAAGATGGTTTTCAACCATGTTACCAATGGGACTAAAAATATAATTTTGCTATCTCAAGGAAATATTAGGGTTAATGTTATAGGAAGCCAATTAACCTATTAGTATGTTTTTGATTTATGGAAGGAAACCATAGCACCCAGAGAGAGCCCATGCAAACGCTGGGAGAACATACTGGCTCCATGAAGGTGTGTGCCCTTGGTTGGTTTTTGGACTTCAAGTTGGCTTTACCAAGGAGATGTCTTATTTTTGGGAAAACAGGGTATATTGTCATCGTTCGTAACTCTTTATAAATAATGGTTTTTATTCTGGGTAGGATACAAAAAATGTATTTTATTCTAGACTGGCGTCTTCTATTGCTTGTTCAGAAGCTGCCTCTTCTACAAGACCATTGGTCTTCTCCTTCATGGAGATGTAGACAAATCGTACTATTTATGTAAGAGCTTGAGAAGGCCTGAAAGGTCCCTTTTTCCAAATTTGGGGTGTTTTGGGCAATAGAGAACAAGGGTAGTAAGGGGAATTCTTAGCCTCTGTGTCAACTATTCTGTACAAAGAGCTGGCACTGGATCTACAAAACTACACACAGTCTTACAATACAATAGATAAAAAGCAGAATGAAAATGATGTACGGTCATTATAAATCTGGGTCTTGACCATTGTATGAGAGAATGTGAATTCCTGAAAAAGAACAACATCCGCTGCAAGCAGTTTCCAGATAGTGTTATTTGGCACACACTCTTTTTAAGACATAGAACACGGTCTTCAGTAGCTCTAGGAAGGAATCAAGCTGTGGCTTGGTCAGAGAGGAAGGGGGACTCCTGACAACAAGGGGTCCAAAGGTGCGAGTCAGGGGAAGGGTTGCAGGAAAGGAGTTTTTACCACTAAGGTTATCAGGAAATTACTTAAAACTATAAACGCTCCAAGTCACTGAAATTCTGCTTCCAGTCTTTGGACAACACAGTAACAGAAACCTAACCTATGATCTGTGGTATAAATAACCGGTGTTCACAGCACAAGTGTTTATACTGACGCAAAGTTCTCTTGTTAAAATGTTCTTTTGACTTTATGGTCGTTTTAAGATTCTTTAGTTCACTCCGTATTGGTGCGGGCAAATCAGGTGATGCCCTCCTTCCACTGTGATGACAACTTCTTGAAATTTAGCCCAAGACCGGAATTGCCCGATGGATGAACTAATACATATTAGATGTTCCTCAAACATTTAAGAAAAGAAAAGGATGGTATTGACCATTCCAGAGGTCTGAGACTGGTTAAATAATATATATATTTTTTTTTTTGTGTGCAGAACTATACGTTGTATTTGGCATATATTGCTTTTAATCTATATAGGGAGGAAGGGATGCCTCCATTTTGGTTTTCTGCACCCCGCCCATCTTCACAGGCTGTTATATCAGTGCAGCATGTTTGCAAGGTTGTTTTTTTTTTATTTTTCTCTCTGGATAATGGAGGTCGGTTGACCCAATGAGAAGTCTGAATTTGGCTCTATTGAGAGGTAAAGATAGCGTAGGACCACCCGCCTTGAGATCACGTTGTAAGCCGTGGGTGTAAAACGTGTGAACTAAGAATCTCAAAGTTTTTTTCATGGTTAAATAGTCTAACTCCTTAACGAGTGCCACCATTTTTTGGCGTCGGGCATTTCAGGTCATTCATCTACAGTGACTTCTTTCGGCGTCGCTGCAGACATCAGGATTTGCGCTAGGTACAGAGCTGTACTTCATCGCCCTGTTCCCAGCGCAGTCTCTGCAAGCGCCGGGAAGCGGAGGAAACCTCAGCTCCCCAGCGCTTCACCCTTTTATTGCAGGGGTCAGTGACTGTGGCATAATCAAAGGGTTTTCCCCTGCTCTGTTGGATGATCAGGACTCCTGGTGAAGAACATGGCTTCTTTCTTCCTGTTTGAGGTTTTGGTTTTTTTGGGGTATTGCACCAGCTCTGCTCAATTATGGTTAATGTAGCTAGCTGCAATACCACACAAAACTGTCAATAGATGTTTTTGAAGGAAAGCAGCCATGTTTTTCTAATCCTGTACAAATTCTAAATGAGCGCCAAAAATGATGATTATATACAGCAGGCATCCTCAAACTGCGGCCCTCCAGCTGCTGGGAAACTACAACTCCCATCATTCCTACTGTTATAGATTATATATATATGCATGATGGGAGTTGTAGTTTCCCAACAGCTGGAGGGCCGCAGTTTGAGGATGCCTGATATACAGTATGTGCCTTTCTATATGGTGGAGACATCTAAAGAAATTTCATTTCGAACTAGTCTATATAATTTTGTGCTTTAGTGAAGTGCTGGTTAACCCACCAGTATACATTAGATCTCTTCCTCGCTCAAAAAAATAAAAAAATATTCAAGGGACTGTGGTGTTTAATTTATCCTTCATATTATACAGAGACCAAACTGTAGACACTAACCCCGATTTTCAGCACTCTGAAGCAGCAATGGGGACATGTATAATTATTTTTTAATGTATTTTGTTGTTGCCCTTCTTACAATAATCCTAAAGCTAGGAAAGGTGAAAGTGACCAGAAGTTATTGTATTGTAAAGCAGCAGAGAACTATATATTTCCATTAATTTGACCAGTTGTCGCTACGTTTGGCTGCTCAGAATCCAATGACATTTGTATTCATGTCTGTTTTATGCTCCCGGCCATATTGGCGATTGACTACCAGGAAGAACTGAAGAAGGTGGAGCCTCTGATTCTTTAGGTGAGAGCTACCATGGTTGACAGTAAGTAACAGTCAGACAGCTACTTTCAGTTCCTAAAACTGAAGACAGGTGAGTACTAAAACTGAGATTATAAGAGAAGGACTACAGGTACTGCCACAGGTTTTTAAATGAATGCAGAGTACCTTGTAGCTGGAGCCTTCACTCCCTGAAGTGTGGAGGTCTGAACAGGCCCTAAGACTGGTAACGTTACTGTAGGTTTCCACCTGTATTTGAGGTCCCCTTGCTGATTGGGAGGTGGGCTTAAGCAGTTTTGATCAAGAATGTGAACTAAGAACCTCAAAATTTTTTCATGTATCCTAAGTAGCAGAAATGCTTTTCCAAAGATTCCTATGTGTTTTTTGATAGTTTTTTCTGTGTTAATAGTGTGCTGCTGATATTGGATTGTGTTCAAAGAATGAACAGGCCTATTCTTTTTTTATGCGCGCCATGGATTTGAAACTCATTGGGCGACATGTATGATTTTTGGCACCCAGGCACTACAAAAGTAGCGTAGAATGCGCCTGAATCTATGAACCTGTTCTACTGCGGGTCATAGATTTAGCGCTTTCTAGTTACAAAGCGACACTTCGGGCTCAGGTAAACCACTTTTAAAGTGCTCTACCTGTTCCAGCAGTAATGGGCCTGGATTTGCCGTACTGAAGCTATAAATGTGTAGCTTTGTACAGTTGTAGTGCAACACCTCCAGAACGCCCCCGATCTCAGGCGCAGTACAAAGTGCTGCGGGTGCACTATAATGCGCCTCATATTGGAGTGCGCCTGGTTAAAACTATAGTGAACGGGGTTGCTCTAGTTTTCGGGCTAAGAAGACAGCAGACTTCTGGCACAGCCCCGTTTCTACATGTCCCTCATAGTGTAGAAAATCTGTGCATGTTGCCCATTCAAATGAGAGATATTTAGTTCCCACATGAGTTTTAATGTGGAATCTGCATCACGTTCTATGTTAAAATCTGTTGTGTGAACATCGCCTAAGACCTTTCACTGTATTCACCTGTTTTTTTGGTTTTTTTTATATTATTTTTTATGTTAGGACACAAGTGTGCGTGTGTGTATGTATATGTGTATGAATGTATACACATATATATATATATATGTCATTGGCTCGAGGAATGGATATTGAACCTTATGTAAACACTTGTAGTTTTACACCCTGAGCAGTTGCTGCATGAAGCGGTGGACTGAGTTTATGTGCACACAGCAAGATGTCCCTTTAAGAGAGGTGGGGTCAGACAGAGCCTAAATATCTCTTCATTCTGATACTGTCCAGGGAAAATGAAGTGAAAGTTGCAGAGAGCTCCAGGCTGTAAATGTGCACTGCCGGGAAGGCAAAGCTTTCTTCTACAGAAATGTATTTCCTTGTATACAGGTAAGTCCGGATTGTGAGGCGCTAGAACCAGCAGAGTGTATGGGATATACTGGAACCTACTGTACTAAACGTCCCAGCATCAGGAATAGATGGCATTATAATTATATTATATGGTTGTGATGTCTGGAGGGGTAAGTGTCCTGGGGTCCATTGTGTTACATGCACTGACAATATATTAGCAAGGACTATACAAGCGATCTGCCTTTATAGTAAGAGATGAGTTGTAGGAGATCTGACAGGGACTAGGAGCTGCTTTGTATGTTTGTCTGAGTATAATGAATGCATGACTCTTGATGTCTGTATTAGAGGGGATCGGCAGGTATCTCAGAGTCTGTATCATAAGGAGGTGAAAAGTTTGTTTCTAGAAGTTTGTCAATTTGCAAAATGCAGGTATCTGTGTTTGTACATTAGGAGGAAGAGGTATACGTCTAGTGCTAATATACTTGTAGGGAGTGGTGGTAGTTTCTTTTTTAAAATAATTTTTGTTCCTGATGCCCCCTTGTTTGCTGGGAGAAGCAGGTTTTTTTTTCTGTGTATTAGGTGAAGAGGTTTGTATTTTGGTGTCTGTGTATTAGGTAGAGAAGTATGAATCTGTTTGTGTATCATGTAGAGAGGTAGGGATTAGGATGTCTTTGTATTAGGTGGAAAATTATATATCTTTCTGTCTATTCGGTATATACCTTTCACTGGAGAGGTATGTATCTTGGTGTCTGTGTATTACTATTAGAGGCATCTATATTGTTCTCTTTGTATTCATATTAGGTATCTGTATTTTGGACTCTTTGTATTGTTATTACAGGTATGGATGTTGGCCTCTTTCTATTTGAGGTATGTATCTTGGTGTCTGTGTATTAGTATTAGAGGTATGTATTATGGTCTCTGTGTATTAGAGGTATGTATCTGTGGATTAGTATATGAGGTATCTATCTTGTTCTCTTTGTATTCGTATTAGAGGTTTGTATGTTGGTCTCTTTGTATTGTTTTAAAAGGGGAAAATCTTTGTGTCTGGATAAATTTGATGAGGTGTAGTTTCTTTGGTTTTTTGTGTATATATACTTGTGTCATGTGTTATCTTATATTAAGTCATTTATGTATCCTGATGGTTGATTGCCTGGATAGAGGTTTCTTGTTTCTGTGTATTATGAAAAGGTTTATTTTGGTTCTCTCGTATTTAGAGAGTATGTTGTTTGGTGTATCTGTAAGAGTTAGGGGTTAGGATGATTGTATTAGGTGGACTTTATATATTCATTCGGTTTGTTTTACCTGTCTACTGGAGAGAGTATGTATCTTTGGTTGTGGCTTAGGTATTATTGTTTTTTTAGTATTAGAGGGTATGTGGTCTTTCTATATTAGAGGTATGTATGTTGGTCTCTTTGTATTCGTATTAGAGGTATGTATTTTGGTCTCTTTTAGTATTATCGTGGTAGTATGGTTCTCTTGCTCTCTTTGTATTTAAGAGGCTTGTAAAGTTGGTCTCTTTGTATTAGTATTAGAGGTAATTATCTTCGTGTCTGGATATTAGATTGAGGTGTATGTTTCTTGGTTTCTGTGTACTAGGATTAGAGGTATGTGTCTTGCTGTCTTAGTATTACAGGTATGATGTTCCTTGATTCTCTCAGGATTAGAGGTATGTATCTTGGTTTCTGTGTATTTCTATTAGAGGTATATATGTTGGTCTCTCAGTATTAGAGGTATGTGTCTTGTTCCCTATAGAGGGATTAGGACGGAAATTATGGGGGAGTTTTTGGTGTCTGTGTACTAGGATTAGAGGTATGTTTCCTGCTCTCTCAGTATTAGAGGTATGTATCTTGGTTTCTGTGTATTAGTATTAGAGGTATGTGTCTTGCTCTCAGTATTAGACGTATGTATGTTGGTCTCTTTGTATTCGTATTAGAGGTATGTATTTTGGTATCTTAGTATTAGAGGTATGTGTCTTGTTCTCTCAGTATTAGAGGTATATATGTTGGTCTCTTTGTATTAGAGGTATGTGTCTTGCTCTCTCAGTATTAGAGGTATGTGTCTTGTGCTCTCAGTATTAGAGGTATGTATGTTGGTCTCTTTGTATTAGAGGTATGTGTCTTGCTCTCTTTGTTTTAGAGGCTTGTATGTTGGTCTCTTTGTATTAGTATTAGAGGTATGTATCTTGGTGTCTGGATATTAGATTGAGGTGCATCTATCTTGGTGTCTGTGTACTAGGATTAGAGGTATGTGTCTTGCTCTCTCAGTATTAGAGGTATGTGTCTTGTTCTCTCAGTATTAGAGGTATATATGTTGGTCTCTTTGTATTAGAGGTATGTGTCTTGGTGTCTGGATATTAGCTGGAGGTGTATCTTTCTTGGTGTCTGTGTACTAGGATTAGAGGTATGTGTCTTGTTCTCTCAGTATTAGAGGTATGTATGTTGGTCTCTTTGTATTAGAGGTATGTATCTTGGTGTCTGGATATTAGATTGAGGTGCATCTATCTTGGTGTCTGTGTACTAGGATTAGAGGTATGTGTCTTGCTCTCTCAGTATTAGAGGTATGTGTCTTGTTCTCTCAGTATTAGAGGTATGTTGGTCTCTTTGTATTAGAGGTATGTGTTTTGGTGTCTGCGTATTAGCAGGAGGCGTATGTATCTATCCGTGAGTTTCAGAAAGAAATCTTAACAGCAGGGAATGCTACAGATAAAAACAATTATAACTCACCTGGTAAATCCAGGGACATGTGACTGCAGAGGTCAGTGACTGGCTCCAGTGGTCACATGGGTGTTCGACACACCATTACTACAAGAAAAGGAAACACTGGGAGGAATGGATTTAACGTGGTGTTCCCATTACAGATATTTCTGGCATATACTTATAGATACTTATATCTGTACCTATATGGAGGACGAGCCCCTAAAAGTCTCTGTGCAGGACGGAGGGGAGGTTGCGCTTGCACGGCTACTCTTCGTTCCGTTTTATGAGTGTTTCGAGTACAGACCAGCGTTGTGCTCTACTCCCATTGTAAGACACAGCGAGTGCCGCACATGCCCAGAGACTTTCAGGGTCTCGTTTTCCATCTCTGAAACCCGCACCTATCAGATATTTGTGGCATATCCTACTGAAGTGCCATAAGTGTCTGAGATATGAACATCCTTTAACAGTGAATTATGATTTGTTGTTTATTTTACATTTTTATAACCTTTAGGGCTTGTTCACACAGTGTGTGGGATCTGTTTATGGATCTGCAAAACTCATTCAATAGCGCTCCGTAAATCGCACCCAAAACACATCCAATAGGCAGCTGTGTGTTTGGCTGCATTTTGGCTGCAGCAGGATCACACGCCTATCATTTTAAATATGGAATCTGCTGCGTCAAACGCATCCAGAACTGACATGACAATTCTTTGAACGGATCCGAAAGCTGCATCACACAGACGCATGTAAAACACGTATAGGCGATCACTCATCTGAACAACGATGTGTTTTACATTGAAAGCAATATAAATCACACTGCACATTGTTAGATGCGTGTCTGGGTCCGTTTAGGGTCCGAAACACGGATCCAAACACGCATATAAAAACGGATCCAACGCGCCGTGTGCACAGACCCCTCATTTCTGAAGCTCCCAGACAACCCTTGGATACAACGTGCATTGTTTGCAGTATGCAGCACATTATGGTTATTTCAGCTATCACTATTTCAGGATGAAGAGAATTGTAACGTGAATGCACCATCAGTAAATTCAAAATGTATCTCCATAGGAAACCCCAGACTTTGGATCCCTCCTGGATGTTGTATGTTATTGTTGGTGTGAGAGGTAAAAGGCAGAGGCGTGTTCCTTGGTTCTGTATTAGGAGGCAAGGAGAAGCATCTTGAAGCCTGTGTATTAGGTAAAGCTATGTATCTTTGTATGTTAATGTCTGTGTATGAGGTAGATGGTAGAGGTCTGTGTCTGGACACCAGCGCGTCAGGAGGCGGTGAGAGGGATGGGATTTGGTGTCAATTGATTAGAAATGACTGATACTTGTGTCTTTGTCTCTGTATTAGAAAGAGTTTGTATTTTATGGTGTTTATTATGAGTGGGGGAGAAGTATCTATTTTGATGCCTGTGTATTAGGCAGATGTATAAGGTGGGTGTCATATGAGGAGGGGGAACTTATGTATATATATTTCAAACACGCAGTGTGTACAGCGTGCTCCCTAATGTCCCACCGCAGATGATGTTGATGGAGATAAGGAGCGGGCACTTGGATCTCAACATTTTGTTTTCAGAAATATTAGGAGCCGCTGATCCCCTCTCTGCATTGTGTATCTAGGGATCAGGGGAGATAGCAAACAGCCAACTATTAGATGGAGGGAGTGTCTGTGTATTAGGCAGAGAAGTATGTATCTTGGTTTCTATGTACTATGTGCACGTGTATGTATCTTGGTGTATAAATTTAAGGATTACAGGCATGTATCTTGGTGTCTGGATTAGCACTAGAGATATATCCTAGTGTCTGTGTAATAGGATTGAAGGTGTATATTTCCCAGTATCTGTCTATTTTAGAGATATTTTGGTGTCTGTGTATTAGGTAGAGAGGTTTGTGCCTTGTTGTCTGTGTAGTAGATAGAGAGGTATGTATTTTGTTGTCTATGCATTAGGTTCACACGTATGTATCTTGGTGTCTATGTATAAGGATTAGATGTTTGTACCTTAGTGTCTGTGTATTAGGATTAGAGGTATGTAAGTGTATTACAATTAGAGGTATGTATCTCAGTGTATTAGGATCAGAGGTATGTATCTCTGTGTATTAGGATCAGAGGTATGTATTTCAGTGTATTAGGATTAGAGGTATGTATCTCAGTGTATTAGAATTAGAGGTATGTATCTCAGTGTATTGGGATTATAGGTATGTATCTGTGTATAGGATTTGAGGTTGTAACTCTGTGTATAGGATTAGAGGAATATGTATCTCATGTTTGGATAGAGTATGTATCAGTGTATTAGGATTAGAGGCATATACTCGTGTAAGATAGAGGTATGTATCTCAGTGATTAAGAATTAGAGGTATTATCTCAGTGTATTGGGATTATAGGTAGTATCTCGGTGTCCTGTATTCGGATAGAGGTAGTACTCTGTGTATTAGGGTTAGAGGTAAGTATACTCGGTGTATTAGGTGAGGTATGTATCTCGGTGTATTAGGATTAGAGGTATGTATCAGTGTATTAGGATTAGAGGTATGTATCTCGGTGTATTAGGATTAGAGGTATGTATCTCGGTGTATTAGGATTAGAGGTATGTATCTCGGTGTATTAGGATTAGAGGTATGTATCTCGGTGTATTAGGATTAGAGGTATGTATCTCGGTGTCTGTATTAGGATTAGAGGTATGTATCTCGGTGTATTAGGATTAGAGGTATGTATCTCGGTGTCTGTATTGGGATTAGAGGTATGTATCTCGGTGTATTAGGATTAGAGGTATGTATCTCGGTGTATTAGGATTAGAGGTATGTATCAGTGTATTAGGATTAGAGGTATGTATCTCAGTGTATTAGGATTAGAGGTATGTATCTCGGTGTATTAGGATTAGAGGTATGTATCAGTGTATTAGGATTAGAGGTATGTATCTCGGTGTATTAGGATTAGAGGTATGTATCTCAGTGTATTAGGATTATAGGTATGTATCTCGGTGTCTGTATTAGGATTAGAGGTATGTATCTCGGTGTATTAGGATTAGAGGTATGTATCTCGGTGTCTGTATTAGGATTAGAGGTATGTATCTCGGTGTATTAGGATTATAGGTATGTATCTCGGTGTCTGTATTAGGATTAGAGGTATGTATCGGTGTATTAGGATTAGAGGTATGTATCTCGGTGTATTAGGATTAGAGGTATGTATCTCGGTGTATTAGGATTAGAGGTATGTATCTCAGTGTATTAGGATTATAGGTATGTATCTCGGTGTCTGTATTGGGATTAGAGGTATGTATCAGTGTATTAGGATTAGAGGCATATATCTCGGTGTATTAGGATTAGAGGTATGTATCTCGGTGTCTGTATTGGGATTAGAGGTATGTATCTCGGTGTCTGTATTGGGATTAGAGGTATGTTACTTGGTGTCTATGTATAAGGATTAATGTTTGTACCTTGGTGTCTGTGTATTAAGTGGAGGTGAGCGGTATACATCATGGGGTCTGTATTACGAAGTACATTGATTTAAATGTTGATGATTTATACTTGTTTATTTCATATCATGTGCACAAGCGGGTCTTTTCCCTTACTGATAAATATCAGTGCTGTGTTCCAGCCTTGTTGTCCAGCCCTTGTCTGTGTCTTGGAGTTTGTTCTGAGTGGAGCAGAGCGACTCCATCTTATACTATGTAGTTTAGACTAAGCGCACGGCTCCGATTAACCATGTAACCTCCAGCCTGGAACATCTTTGTTTCCACAGTTTACTCGCCAGTGTCCCCACCCCGTGAAGGGTGGACGAAGCTGTCCCTGATGCCTCAGCAAGACAGTTGAGAGGTATGCGCTAAATGTAGACTTTCTTATCTTGTATCAGTCTGGGTGAGTGGGAGAGTGCCAGCGCAGGACTGCAACATTAACCCCTTCAAAGCCACAGGGATCCGCTAGGCATCACCTGCCGCATCCACCAGCAGGGATGTGGATAACCATTACCGGCTCAATAACATGTAAGTTCCTACTAACCCAGATATGAGCAGAGACCTTCACCTGCAAGCGCACGCCACCAGCTACAGACAACTTTTATAATATTACACAAAATATGCTGATTTTTATTAGCTTGAATTTGCACCAAAGGCAACTGTTGTCTATCGAGAGAGAGGATATTGTTTAGAAAAATTCAAAAGTTATAATCTCAGATATAAGAATTATACCTACGTAGAAATGCCTTAGAACATTTATTGCAAGATTCAGGGTCTGAACTAATTCTGTTCTGTTTTGTATCTTTAGGATAGATCTCCATGCAAGCTAAAAAAGGTGTTTATCTGGGGCAGGGAGGAGGTATACATAAGTACTAATCAATTCCATGAAGTGGCCCTAACAAACATAAAAATATGTCTTGGGGGTAAATACAGAAATTAACTATATTTCTACATTTTAGAGAAAAAAGGATGAAAAACAAAACAAATTATGAAAAACACTAGAAAATTCACCAAATGTAATACACAAAATAATAGATAAAATATGGCAAATTACATTTTATGGCTATCATATACTGGTATCATGGCATGCTATATTACAAATAATAAATCACTATATAATAATTTAAATTTCGAATCTGTTAATACTGAATTTGGTGCAGATATATATACAGATATTATATATATATATATATAATATATATATTATATATATATATATACTAATATATGTGTGTGTTTATATATGGCGTGTATATTTTATATATGTATATTTCATGTATACATTTATATATATATAATATATATATATATATATAATTAGTGTGTATAATATTTTTTTTTTCTTTTTTTAACTGTCATTTATACATATATATATATATATATATATATATATATATAATATATATTGTATATATATATATATGTGTGTTTTTCACTTAATTTCATTTATATATATATATATATTATATATATATATAATATTATATATATACATATATATACATATATATATATATACATATTCACCTGGTGTCATTTTTGTGCACACTTTCATCCTTCAAGTTGATTATCACACAATTTTGATCATTATATAGTTTAATCCCTCCGTCTGTGTTAATATGAGGGGAACTAACATTATAATGTAGTATGATTTTACATGCAGAAAACTATATGCTGTGGTGCCATACATAATCATTGTGTTCACCTACCGTGACCGTGTCTTTATTTTATTCACTTACATAGTGCTGACACATTGTGCAGCGCAGTACTGAGATTGTCATCATTTACATCTATTTTTTTGTTATCCTTTCCATATAACGTATTAACAAATAAGCCATATCAATGGGGAGGCTGTGGGTAAAATCAATGCCTTCTAATTCATAATTATGCAGGGAAGATACATTTGACTTATGCAATTATGATACATTAAATTGAGAAGTTCTTAAATTGCCTCATTGGTACAAATGATTACGTTCATATATTGATAATGAAAATAGTGTTTGGGTCATATTACTCTAAGGGTGTATTCACACATGATGTTTTAATGCGTTTTTTTTTTTTTTAACCGTTTTCAGGAGGGGAGGGAATGTCTATAGGAAAAAAAAATCTGCTTTTTATCGTATTTTCATTTCTAAAACAATATAAAAATATTACCCTAATTATAAAACAATATGATCAATAATAGTATTATTATTGATACAAAAAAAAATAATTTAAAATCAGTTCAGGTTTGTAATTCCAGCTGATTTGAGCCATTAAGCATTGTCATTATTCTGCTGTATAGTGTTGGCTCTGTTTTGACATAAAATAAGTTAAATAAACAGAATAAATATAATAATATTTTCAAACCTAAAAAAAAAAAAAATAGCAAAATAAAAGCAAAGCAATACATTGGTGTAATTCATCCTTGCCCGTGCAGTTTATATATCTGTCTACATATAATAGTGATAGTAATTACTTTATTGTGTCATTTTGTCTTCTGCAGAACAAGTATCCAGAATAAGAGTCGACATGGGGGAGTGGGGCTTCCTGAGCTCACTGTTAGATGCGGTGCAGGAGCACTCTCCCATGGTGGGACGGTTCTGGCTGGTGGTGATGCTCATTTTCCGTATCCTGATTCTGGCCACGGTGGGCAGCGATATGTTTGAAGATGAGCAGGAGGAATTTGTGTGTAACACTTTGCAGCCCGGTTGTCGGCAGGTGTGCTACGACCAAGCGTTCCCCATCTCGCACTATCGCTTCTGGGTCTTCCACATTGTGCTGCTGTCGGCCCCAGCCGTGCTGTTTGTCATATACTCCATGCACCAGAATGCCAAGATAGGAAGAGACGCAGAAGAAGAGGCAGCACAGCACGGACAACAGGCCAGCACCAGATCCAAGCTGAGGTCTGAGCAGCGGGGACGCCACATCCGGACTTTCTACATCATCAATGTGGTGATGAGGATACTGGCAGAGGTGGGTTTTCTGGTGGGACAGTGGCTTCTCTATGGGTTTAAGGTATCCCCGGAATATGCTTGTGTGCGGTCACCCTGCCCAAACACTGTGGACTGTTTTGTATCCAGACCCACAGAGAAGACCATTTTTCTCCAATTCTACTTTGTGGTGGGGATCATCTCTGCAATTCTCAGTCTGTCTGAACTGCTGCACATTTTAGTGAAAGGAAAATGCCGCTCCCGGGATGGTCTAGGACCGAGTCCACCTCCAGCCTATGAAAGGGATAACTGGTCCAACAGGGAGCACGAGAGGACAAATCATTTCCTTTTGCAGCGGCAGACTAATGATGAGCGGAGGGCTAGCGGAGCTGGTGGCCACCGGCTCTCCATTGCGTACCCTCCCGGCAGCGCGTACAAGCTGAAAGTGACTCCTAGCTCGGCCATCAGCAGTAAGTCATCCAGACTGATCAAAGGGGACTTAACAGTATAGAGAAGGTATGAAAGTATCAGAGACTCTCCTAAAGATGGCACAATGGAGGATTGATGACCAGCCTGCCCGTCTGGATAATTTGTATCTTTGGTTTTGTAAAATGGACTCTAGAAATAATTCTTAAGCAGTATTTTATGAAACCAGTTCAACCATTCAGATTGTAATAGCCTTCTATCGAGAGACTTCACCCCAGGGGCCTTCGTAGTTTTAGAATCTCATTTTCTGGCTTTTTTTGCTATGTGGGTAGACAATGCAAATCCCGATGGGGTAGAAAGTAGTAGAACACTCCAAAATGGGGTGAGCTTAAGAGCACTATAAACCTAATAGAGGACAATCCACTAGAGTTGTCCTTCTCTGTGAGAAGGAGAAAATGTACAGTATTCCAGGACTAGAAAAGGGGATGATGTCCAGAAGATGGAGACTACAGGACCAGATACATGTGGTGAAGAGCATGGCGCCTTACTTAATTTCACATTACACAGTTTAGGTTACACTGAGTAAAGAGCAGTCAATACTAAAAATGAACACAAATGTTTAAGGTCAATTGTGGTCAAGGTCCAGGAAAGATTGTCTAGACACTTGGCCTAAAGCTCCTGGGCTGCAATGCAAAATTTGTAACTAGGCCCCCACCTACCATGTGCCATTTATTTACTGGCTAATACTGCTAAGAGGAACCTCCTTGGACAACAGGACCTGGGTCCGACCCTATAGTTACACATCTGTCCATAATGCATCAGTCATTTCCAGTGCAGTCCCATTGAAGTTGTACCAGTCCAGCTGTGAATGCTAGCCGTGGTCATAATGAAATATTTTCCAGAACTTCAAGGGGTTTCTATTAAAACACCCTTTATTTTAATAGAATTTACTCTCAAGTTATGTTTCATCTATGCGGTCCCCAAGCAGAGCTGTGATCGGAGCCACATATGTTCCCGTCTCTAAATCTATCCTTACATAGATGAAACTATTTATAGTTTATTTTTGCTTAAAGGGGTTTTGCCACGATCTCATTTCATACCTCCTGTATCCTGCTCTTCAGCTCTGTGTGCTCAGAAGGGGGTGTGTGTGATTTGTTTGATTTGCATATCATGTGACCCAGCAGACATCACCAGGCCTTCCCTCTCTCTAGACAAAGAAAGGCCTGTTTATGTATAGAATTGTAAGTAGCTACACTGTAGCTCAGAGCTAACATTTTTGCTTTACAGCACAAGGGTCCTTGGTTCAAATCCCTGCAGGAACTTAACCTATGGATTATTTTCTCTCTTTATCAATGCACAGACCTCACTGAAGGTTCTTTTTTTTATTTGCCCTGTTTGACTTATTACTAACTACTCCAAAGGACAGGAGTAGAATGACAGCACCTGGGGTTTGAACACTCAGTAGCTGCCTGAGAGGAGAGGTGATGTCTGAGCATGTGCGACCAGGACTGAGGAGCTCTCAGCCCTGGTCGTATCCCATGGTGATGAGCTTTAAACAATGGATCACTAAAGGAGCAGCTAAAACAAAAATGGTGCAGAATTTTTAATAATGATGAATGGTGAAAATGTTTATTATTTAATTTTCAAACTTCCCACATCAATTTTACGTCGTGGCAAAACCGCTTTAAAATGCAGTTTCACTTTAACATTTCAGTTAAAAATTTTAACAAAATATTTTTTGTTCTTTGACTACCAAATTTGACTTTTATACCGTTTTCCCACTAATCGCCAATTTAAAATTTTTACCAGTTGCTCTAGAAAACAGAGAGTGGATAATTTCCACTCTGCCATCAGACATGTGACCTCCCAGCTGAGCTCTATTTAATTGCCATTTTAGCTCCCACAATGCAAAGTAAGAGAATTCTGGATTTAGGTTTAGATGTAAATGGAGAAGAAAACCTCACATACCTCAACATCAGTGCAAGATAAGTAAAGTGAAGGTATTACAAAGTTATACAATAATTTGTTTAAATCTTAGTTGAAAGGCTAAGTTCTCATTTAGATTGCAAAATAGGTCAAGAAAGGAACCAAAACAGCTTTACTGAATGACTATGTATAATTTGGTGCCATCAAATGTGGTGTCAAGTATTGCCGAGGACTGTTGTTTAGAAGAGTTGCCCAGGATTCGGAAAAGGGTCCAAAATAGCACCAATCCCATCTCTAGGCGGTGTCCAGTATCAACCCTATGCATTTAAAGGTGTGTTTCCATCTTGTGATACCCTGAGGCCTGGTCGTGGCTCACTACGAGCCAGCCTCAGAGAATGGAGGTATGGCGCTTCTACAACTCTCGCCCATTCATGTCTATAGAAGTTCTGAATATAGCCGAGCCCATTCACCTGGCTATATTCAGAACTTCTATAGAAATGAATGGGGAGTACTGTGCAATAGTATAAAGCGCAAATCCAGCTTCACCCGTGAGAATTCAGGAGATGCACGGACCACGTGGAACACTGCAAACATCCAAAAATGAAAAGGTCCAGTGTCTTCCTTAAGAAGTATTCTTTATTTAAATCCAGAGTAAAAGCGATACAGAACAAGCAGCAATAACGACTAAGGGTCTATGGTCTAAAGACCTGAAATGCATCAGATATTGCTGCTTGTTCTGTTTCGCTTTTACTTTGGAATTAAATAAAGAATACTTCTTAAAGGGGTTTTGCCACAATTTTATTTCATACCTTCTGCATCCAGCTCTTCAGCTCTGTGTGCCCAGAAGGGGGCGTGTGTGATTTGTTTGAATTGCATATCATGTGACCCAGCAGGATGACATCACCAGACCTTTCCTCTCTAGTGAAAGAAAGATCTGTTTATGTATAGAATTGTAAGTAGCTACACCATAACTCAGAGGTAACATTTTTGCTTTACAACACAAGGGTCCTTGGTTCAAATCCCTGCAGGAACTTAACCTGTGTGTTTTTTTTTTTGTTTTTTTTTCCTCTTTATCAATGCACAGACCTTATTGAGGTTTCTTTTTTTTTTATTTGCACTGTTTGACTAATTACTAAGCAGTACAGAGAAGACAGCGGAGGTATTTGGAAATGACAGCAACCGGGGTATGGGGAAACAAACCCCAGTAGCTGCCTGAGAGGAGGGGTGATGTCTGAGCATATGCGGCCAGGAGTGAGGAGCTCTCGTCCCTGGTCGTATCCCCTGGAGACGAGCTGTAAACAATGAATCACTAAAGAAGCAGCTAAGACAAAAACGGTGCAGAATTTTTAATAATAATGGTGAAAATGTTTATTATTTAATTTTCAACCTTCCCACATCAGTTTTACGTTGTGGCAAAACCCCTTTAAGGAAGACACTGGACCTGCTTTTCATTTTTGAAACTGCAATAGTGGTCATCTCTGAGCTGGCTACAAGATGGCATCAGTGAGGATATTACAAGAGGTGGCTAAGCTGCAATACCAGGCACAGCCTATGGAGAGTAATGGTGCTGTTTTTAGGGAACGGTCTTTTTAATCTCATACAACTCTACAAAAAGACAATCTCTGGGTTAAGATTTCATATACATGGTGGAATCTGTACATTGCCCAAGCAAAGCCAAACTCGAGGGCTCATCTGTGCCTCGATGCCAGGGGTTGTATGTAGACAATGACTAACTAAGGCAACTTGCCCGATGAGTGCAGCATTGTATCACTGGTACGACCTCTGGAAGCCGTCAGGTTTCCCATACACGGTGGCATGAGACTGATTGCACTAAACAAGGCAACTAAACTTCACTGGCCCCGATTTATAAAGATTATAAAAAGGACCAGGTCTAATAAAGTGTCAGGATTTATGGCGGCAGGAAAAAGGGCAGGCTGGGATTTGTATATCATAAGTCTCTATACTTCAGTGGAATGTGTGTGCAGAATTCCACCGCCGAGCCTGAGTATCGCCAGCACAGGACAAAGATACCAACCGCGTCTCCCTTAAATGGCAAATAAATGTAAAAAGTCAGACAGCTTTTTAAATAGACACATAAAAGTAAAAGCTTTGTACATAAGCAAAAACCCCCCATGACGTCTGTATCTGGTGTAGTCCCTGCAAGGGGAACTGAACTAGTAAGTTATATTCGTAATAAGAACCTTAGAACAAATAGCTGATTACTGGTAAACGCCGGCGTCTTCAGTGGCTGAGCCCTATCATCCACCGCTCTAGGGTCCTTCCTGACCTTTCGGTGTAGAATGTAGATTATGGGTCTATAGGTCAACTATATAGTATATATAACTGTATAACTGTCCCTATGGTTAAAAGGGTCACACAAAATTCGAAAAACATGGCTACTTTCTTCCAAAAACAGGCAGTGTGACATTGCAACAGAGTCTCATTGACTTGTTTGGTTTTATAGCTAAACTACAATATCAGACACAACCCATGGGTAAGTTTGCCACAGTTTATGGAAGAAAACAGCCATAGTTTTCTAATCCTGGACAACCCCTTTAAAGGGGTTGTCTCGCTACAAGGATTTCTTTTTATGTTAAAGATCTTGCAAAAATAAGTGACTTTGCAATATGTGTCCATTAACTGTGTTCTACCTATTCTGAGATATTCCCCTCTTGTATGGGCTGCATCAGTTCCTCAGGTTGCTATAGCTACAGACCTGTTGCATCTCTCCCGATAGAATGCCAGCAATGGTTGCTATAGCTACAGACCTGACTTCTACCGCAGCCTAGTAGAAGACAGTAAACACGCCCCTGAATTCAGAATGAAACCAAGAAAACAGGACTGAGGTAAGATGAATCAATGTAGTGAGACAACCCCTTTAACTTCCTAATACTCAGCACTACAATACATTGTAAATCACCCTCTCCAGTGTCCTCCATGGTGTTTGACGCCTGCATTTGCTATGTTGGAGTAACTTATGCCTGTCTAAGAAAAGTGGAGGGATTTGTGCCAAATTAATTAAAAGTTATATACCTCTTAATAAAACTGAGACTGTCCCAAAGAAATAAAATGGGATTGACGCCTGCAATAAGTGTAGATTTCTATTAAAATCTGCACCATTTTCTGGCCTCTTAAATCAGATGGAAACGAGGAGACCACATCTACTCCTTGCCCGCAAATTAGAATTGGGTGGTTGATGAGAGAGTGCACACTATAAAATGAGCCTAGAGAGCTTGGGTTCATATATTTAACCAGTATACAAAAGTGAATGGCATAAAATAGACAAAGTAATAATATCTAGTGATAGAGCTCAGCGTCCGTAATAGAAATTCACCACAAACACACAAGTAATAGATGTACCTAGAAACGACCAAGAAATTGCCAAAATGTATAATTCAAGTGCTTGAAGTTTTGGATCCAAAGACCACAGCTACCCTAAACCCACTTCTACTATGGCCCTGTAAAAACTACTCTAATCCCATTTCTACTATGGCCCTGTAAAAACTACTCTAATCCCATTTCTACTATGGCCCTATGACAACTGCTCTAATCCCATTTCTACTATGGCCCTATGACAACTGCTCTAATCCCATGTCTACTATGGCCCTATGACAACTGCTCTAATCCCACTTCTACTATGGCCCTGTAAAAACTACTCTAATCCCATTTCTACTATGGCCCTATGACAACTGCTCTAATCCCACTTCTACTATGGCCCTGTAAAAACTCACTCTTAATCCCATTATCACTACTATGGCCCTTAATAAAACTACTCTAACCTATCTATCTTTTACTATGGCCCTTAAAAATACTAAATTACTGGTAATCTCATTTCTACTATGGCCCTATGACAATACTTCTTGTCAGTACTTTTTTCACATTTAGCCATATCATCCATGCTGTTGACATTTATATCAGAATTTCGACAGTAATTTAAAGAGAACTATAATTTAGGACAGTGGTCCCCAACTGTTGTGCATCTACTACACCCAGCCTACCTCGACAGCTGAATAGTCGTTTCACAATCGCTGGATAGCCACAAGTTGGGGACCAATGAGATGATTATGTTGAAAAACCCCGACTAATTCCTCTTTTGCACTAAAATGAATAGATTTCAAAGCGGCTTTCCCCAAATTGCACGCATTGTATATATGTATATGACAGTAGCAGCACAACATTGAACTGGATAGTTTGAGGAATGGCTTGCTGACACGAGGAGCGGAGGCCAGGCTAGAGTGTTTCTTGCATTTGAGCTTGTCAATCTTTTGTCTTACTTTATGTCAATTGGCTTTTTATTTATGTAAATACAATTTTTTTTGTAATGTACTATGGTCTGTGTGGTCCATTATACAAATCGTTTGCAGCAGACGTGCTGGGACTTGTAGTTATAATACATATTTCACTACTTAGTAATCATCGCTTCCTTTACCTTTAAAATATAAGCTTGAAGTACTATACATACTATACAATATATGAATCTGACTTAACTTCATTGACCCCAGTTGTTATGTTAGGTAGTATACATACACCACTCACAAAAAGTTACGGATATTTGGCTTTTGGTTGAAATTTCAGGATGAGCACAAAAATTCTTGATATTTTTTTTAATAAGCTAAATGAGAGCACCTCTAACCTTTAGATGAATGTGTCCCACTTTTAAATGTTTCAGTACTTTTCGAACAAAGTGCTGATCTATAACAAGGAGCTTAACCGCAAAATTCAAAACAAATGTTTAATCCCTGAATCACCCAATAAATTTGGGGAATCAATTTGAATTTGGATTTAAAAAGTATTCCTCATCCTGCTGTAGTACCTCGCCATTGTGAGGCTTCAAGCAGGATGCTCTCAGACGGAAGTGGCCACTGAGCTTAGAGTTTGAGTGTCAGCAGCAGGTTGCTACAGAGAGACTGGAAGAGTCACAGAAAAGAAAGAAGTGGACATCTTTTGGTTACATCACACACTGATGACTGTTTCATTGTAACCAAAGCCCTGCGAACCGGATAATGAATGCCGCACAACTCCAGGCACGTTTGAGAGGTGAGAAGCACCAAGTGTCCCGTCAGACCATTCGTAACCATTTATATCAGCATGATCTGTGTGCTAGATGACTGGTAAGGGTGCCTGACCTATCTCTCTTTGGCATCTCCAGCATCATTGGCAGCCATCATTTCTGCTCAGAGTAAATTGACCACTGTTGATCAATTGTAAGGTGTTTTCTTGATCTCATGATGTCAAAATGTGAGTAGCATGATGAGGAAGACTGTTTAACTCCCAATTCAAATTGATCCCCTAAATTTATTGGATAATTCAGGGATCAGTACATGATGTGAATTGTGCCATTAATCTCCTTGTTAGAGAAGATGTGCAAAAAGTACTGAAACATTGAACAGTTGGACATATGCATTCTGGTCTCGTTTAATTCATTTTAAAAACATTTCAAGAAATGTTATGTTCATCTGGAAATTTCAAACAAAAGCCAAATATCCCTAATTTTTTGTGATCTCTTTCATTACGATTCGTATTATCTGTCTCTCCAATTTGTCATCAATTTACCTCCTGCGGCCACGTCCAGAGAGATTAGTTACAGTCCCTTAGACCTTAAGCTTCTGCATAATATATGCAACTATAGTAACAGGAGCATAAAGCTGTTTGGAGATGGTCTTTTAGCCTTTACCTTGACATGTTTGTCTATAATGTTCTTTCTAATCTCCTAAAACAATTCTCTTCATAACTTCATTTGGTCTATGTTTCAGTGTTGTACACACCATGATACCAAACAGCACAGTGTCTGCTTTTCAGTACACTTAAATGTATTATTAATTCTGACAGTGTTAAATTATTTCAGTGACAATTTGTCTTTCTTTAACGGAAGGGTACGGACACTTTTGTCCATGTGTGCATGTATGTGTGTATATGCAGAGCCACTGTTAGGGCAGTATAGCTGTTACTGCCCTACTGGGCCCCACCAAACTTTGAAAAAAGAGGGTGCACTGCTGCAGACAGAAACTACCCCTTGTTTCACAAGACCTGTTCTTTCTACCAGTAGCGTAGCTACAAAGGTTTCACCAGTCACACTTACAACCGGGGCCCCTGAGCCAAGCCACGGGCCCCCTTATCACACAGCAGCATCGCTGGGTTACCAAGACCTTGTGATTGCAGCCAATACCTGCACAATGCAGGCAGCACGTCCCTCTAGTTTAGCCCTTTAGATGCCACAGTACATACAGCATGATGTAATCATGTCATCACACCGCCTGCTGCCTGTACTAGGCCATAAGTCTATGGCTGGGCTTTTGGCCTGGAAGACGCTGGCAGGAGGGGTTTGGTGGGGAATGGAGAGAGGTGAGCATTATTATTTTTTTTAATACGGGGCCCAGTATACCTACTTACAAAGGTGGTTGTTATTACCATTTGGGGCACTATGCATGGGAGTTTATACATGGGGGGGCACAAGTGGGAAGATGATAGAAAAGTGAGGAGTCTCAGGTGCGTATGTTGTAAATTCAGCAGTGATAAGTTATGGCCAGAAGAAGTCATCATGGCGGTCTGGAAAGAGAAGAAATCATCATAGAAGACTTCATCTGTGAGTCACTGGATATAACTGCACTGTAATCACTTATATTTCTGCAGAGCGAGCACCAGTGTACAACTGGTATCTACTACTATATGGTGGTAATGTTGTTTGTAGTGTAATGGTTACATTCAGTAACAGAATGGTGGTATTATTCTGTCACTTTATGGTGGTAATAAGTGGTCATGATGTGGCGATATTACTTGGTTCTTGTATATCATTAGTAATTTTGGTCTTGTATTGATTTGATGAGTAACAGTGTGGTGGTATTAGTCACTATATGGTAGTGATATATGGCAGTATTATTTGGTCTTTATATATTGTTATATTGGTCTTGGGATACTGGTTTGGTCTATAACATGATGATGGCATTTTTTTGGCCCTTGTATATATACCGACCTGCAAAGTAAAGATAACATTATTAAACTGTATGGTGTAAACTCCAACAAAAACTTAACCCAGAAACAATGTGTCAATTTTAGTGTTTTTTTTGTTCACGATTTTTATTTTATTTTTATTTATTTATTTTTTGGGGGGGAGGGGTGGAGGTCAGATGCTTTGGCTGTATGTGGTCTTCATATTTCTGATGGCAGCCCTATGTACACACAACATCCAAATTTAAAAACCCGCCCACCCGTTTAGAAAAAAATCTGCGTAGCACTCTACTTTTTGTAGTCATCTAAATAGGACAGTCCTGCAAAAAATGGGACTGTTAGACGCACAAAAGTATTCATGTAAGTATCTTGTATAAGACACTTTTGAAAGGGGTGCCAAAGGGATACTCCTGTCAGGGCCCTAATCAAAAGGGCCCCTGATATTTTAAAAAAAAAAAAACAGAAAATGGGTGGGTGCACCATTTGATTTGGCTGTATGGGGCCCTGAAACGGTTAATAGATGACTAATGATCGCCCTGCACACATGAAAATAGATCTCTCCATAGAATTTTTATAAGAATATACATAATCATTGCATTAGACCAGGGGTTTCCAAACTCCACCAACAGGTCATGTTTTCAGGATATCCCACAGAAGCACTGACATTTTTAAGTCACCTGTGCAGTATAATTAAATCACTTTTTGCAATGCAAAGGGAAACCAAACACAGAAAACCGTTGGGGGGGATGAGGGCTGGAGTTTTTGGGGAACCCCCGCATTTAATATGAATTTGTCGATCTCTGACAGGTTCGTTTTGGGACTCTTGATCCCTCATGACATTCTGAAGGATCTTATTTTAGAAGTTTGCATTATACTGTACCTCTTTTAGTCCTCCTGGAAATAAATAAATTTCAACAAGCAGTGGGTAGCTACAGGGGGGCCAGGGGGCGCAAATCGACCCGGTCTCACAAACCCCCCACCACCAGCTGCGATGCTAGGTCCCCCACAACCCGGGGGCCGCACCTGCAACAGCAGCTAGATTACACTGCCCGGAGGAGGAAGAGAGGCAGAGGAAGTGGGCGGTCCTAAAGCCTATGGGGGCGAACAGTAGGAGAGTCAGAGAACAGCCACAGATGACACAGCTCTGCTTCAGCTCCCAGCCTGCAGCCCTCACCTCCCATCTGAACCCTCACCCTCCTGCCAGCACAGTAAAGCAAGAGAAAACTAATAACAAAGACAATTATATACATTCATGATAAAATATGGTTGCCTTTAAAGATAACCTTGGTACTTGAGAAATGGCCTGTGTGGGAGGACATCTGGGGCTTGTGTTTAAAAAACAACTGCTGTGGGGCTACAGGGTAAAACACACATTTAAGTTTTTACAGGCTATCGAGTTTATTGATCCCGTTTTCCCCAAACCTTCTGTAAAAATCAGGTCCAAGCAGCGCCCCCCAGCCATCTGAAGTACCAGGGTACAATTTCCGGACGCTGGGGTGGGGAATCTTTGGCCGTAGTTTTACAGAAGCAGCTGTGGAACTTCAGGTAACAGAATACTACACACGATAGCCTTCCACATTCAAATGTAGTGTTATTTATAATATATTATAAAATATATATATATATATATTTTAATATATATATATATATATATATATATATATATTATATAAAATCTCCATCTCCATACACGCACATATGTGTATATGGTGAACGCTGCAGAGCCTATATAGCAGTAAGAGTGGTCAAAGTGCAAAGGTTTATATTCAGTAACAGTACCTTGGTTATAGTCCGTCTCCTTATGGTGGTGATATGTGGGGGGATTATTTGGTCTTTGTATATTTGTTTTTATTTGTCAATATTGGTCTTGGTATTTTGATTTGGTGCGTAACAGTATGGTGGCTTTAGTCACTTTATAATGGTGAAATACAGTGTAATGTGGCGGTTTTATTGGTCTTGGTATATTGATTCCATGAGTTATTAGTCACTATACGGTAGTGATATGTGGGGTATTATTTGATCTTTGTAGATTGTTATTATTGGTCTTGCTATACTGGTTTGGTCAGTGATATTATAATGGTATTAGTCACTATATAGTGGTGACTATGTGGCAATATTTTTTGTATATGTATGCCCTTGTATACGTAGTGACATGCAGAATACAGATAACATATCAATTAAACTGTACGGTGTAAACTGCAACAAAAACTAAACCCAAAAACAAAGTGCAATTTATTTTTTTCTGTCCCCAAAAGAATTGTGATGAAGGGAGGACAGGGATCGGAGGCAGACGCTTCAGCTGTATAACTTGTTTTTCTTTATTAACCTGTTGTTAAAAAACTAGTGGTCTACAGCCATGGTCTGGGGGTAGGGGGCCCAAGCTGAAGTTTTGCACCTGGGCCCACAAGCCTTTAGCTACGCACCAGACAAGGCATCACCATTCCCCTTGTAATAATAGGGGTGTGTACCGATAAAGTCTGATACTGCCTAATTAGAGCTGACAATGTATGGACACTAAGGGCCACATGAATGAAACTGTTTTGGTCTAAAACTCACTTTTTTGCCCATAGGTTTCTATGGGGAAGAAAGTGAGTTTTAGACCAAAACCGATTCATACATGTGGCTCTTAGTTGTCAATTTATTCATATACTTTCAGGTGGATTAGTTACAATGAAGAGTAAAGGCAAGAAGTTCCCGCATTGTCTTTTCATGGGGAATGTACGTATGCACTAAAACACATCCGGAGTGCTGTGAAATATATTGCCGCTGTATCAGTGAAGATTTTATTATCAGGAGATGTGACAGCTGCTCTTCAAATCCTTCCTGTATTATGGAACAATTACTACACATATATTTGACTTATTTATTATATATTATTTGCTCGCTTCCTGTCCTGGACTATTTCCCCAGGAAGCAGGGAAGGAAAACAAGCATTAAAGGAGTCCTATTATGTCCAGTACATTTCTATGGACTCTGGATTAAACTACTGGGATGTTATCTGCATGAAAGCAGATTTTATCAGGATAAAGGACTTGTATAATATCTGGAAGAAACCACGGTGACCTATCTGTAGATCCATTCTATACGTTGGGCTGTGTTCACACCAGTGAGCCCTGTGCAACACCATTGACTTGTGTTGGGTTCTGTCCTGGCTTCCGTTATCTTGATGGGATTAATATCATTACATGCTGCACTATTTTTCGTATCACATCTTCCAGGTCTTCCTGCAGAGGCTTAGACTAACAATTGAACAGAACCCTCTCAGATATTCATTGCAAAGCGAAAAAACTATGCTATAAGGGCGACCTGTATGAACAGGGCTGCTCCCAGAAGTCTGGCATCTTTTCAGTCCAAAAACTGTTCGCTCTATATTTAACCAGGCGCACTTCAATATTAGGCGCATTAAAGAGTGCCCGCGGCACTTTGTACTGCAACTGAGATCGGGGGGCTTGCTGAAGGCGTGCCGCACTACAACTGTACAAAGCTACATATTTATAGCTTCAGTACGGCAAAACCAGGCGCATTACTGCTGGAACAGGTAGAGCACTTTAAAAGTGGTTTACCTGAGCAGGAAGTGTCACTTTGAAGCTAGAAAGTGCTAAATCTATGACCTGCAGTAAAACAAGTTCATAGATTCAGGCGCATTCAATGCTACTGATGTACGCAAAAAAATGGCGCATGGGCGTTGTAAATCATACATGTCGTCCTAAGTGTCTAAAAATGTTCAGCTCGGGAACCTGCACCTTTTTTGAGAATAGACCCCTAAAAGTCTCCATGCAGAATGCAGAGGAGACCACACTTGTGTGATACTCTCTATTGTATTCTATTTGAGTTTTGAGTACAGTTGAGTGGTGAGCTCAGCCAAACATAGAACTCCCATTGAAATTAAGGGAAAGGGTCACAAAAGCACAACGTCCTTTTCATTCTGAACAAACACTTTTGAGGACCTATTTTCTAGATAGATGCAGGTTCCCGAGGTGGGACCCGCACCTACCAGACGTTTATGGCGGATCTTCTTGATATGCCCTCATTGTCTGAGATGGGATCACCCATAAGCCTGGTGACATGTGTGTCGGAGGTTCCGTTCAGAACATGCGGACACACACGGATCCAATGGCTTCTGTTTACACCTTTGTGACGGAGGTTCTGAACAGATGTGAACCAAGTCTTATAAACATACTGGACCTCATGTGAACTGAGAGAACATTGTTGCCTATAGCAACCAGTCCGAGCCCACTTAAGTTTTCAGTGCTGTTTAGAAAGTGAAAGTAGCTCTGGGCAACAGGGGCTATTTTTCTACATCACGAGGGGCAACGTTAGGGTAAAGTTTATCTTCTGTAACCAGTGCAGATTTAGATTCAAATTTATGGAGACCTCTGCAGCAGAATTTATCTAGTCTGTCCTTACCCTAAAACCGGTGCCCAAAGACACTGTTAGGCCATGTTCACACGGCGTTTTTGGTCGTGGTTTTCGGAGCGTTTCCTCACCCAAAACCTCGTCCAAAACGCTCCCAGTTCATTTAATTGATTCCTATGTAAAACCTCGTCGTTCACACACGATGAGGTTTTTACACCCTTCTTTGGAAGCGATGAAAAAGAAGTGTCGTGTCAATTCTTTAAGCATGTCGTAGGCGCGGTTTTTGCCGCGGTTTTCGCCGCGGTTTTTGTCCTGGCTATTCATTTGTATGGGTTAAAACCTCGTCGAAAACCTGATCCAAAACCTGATCAAAAAACCTCGTCTGAAGAAGCGTGTTTCAGGCGAGGTTTTGATGTGGTTTGGGCGAGGAAACGCTCCGAAAACCTCGTCCAAAAACACCGTGTGAACATGCCCTAAGGCAGCTATGGCAACTGTTAGACACGACAGTTTGCACTCCTGTGCAAGGTGAAACATGGGCATCTAGTGGTTGGTTTAGGGTGGAGGAAGCTGGATGCCGTTCCTACCAAGCAGCACCACGGGCACACGCTCTGCCAGCAGGGTATACATTAGTTACCAGTATAGAAGTCAGCAGTGGCTGAACCCATTGCACAGGTGCAGATGGAGGAAAAGCCCTTCACACACCTACTATGCACGAGGAGGGTGATTGCTTGTATTATAACTGCACAGAGAAGGCTTTAGACAATGATGGTCAGAGGTGGGACCCGGACCTACCTGCATGGAAGTGGTCGGGACTCTCCCCTTGAAATTAATGGGAGTTCTGATTACAGTCGAGCATCTCATTCATCTCTGTGGGACAGTCCCGACCACCTCTCAGTTCAGAACTGAAAGGTTGTGGAGCTGGTTTTGGAGATAAGTGCAGTTCTCAGAGGTTGGACAACCCCTTTAAGTGTCTGCCTTACAGCCTACTAGTGACGCTCCATACTATTGTAGGTAATTGCTTATAATAGAGTTACCTAACATAATAGATTAAAGTGGCCCAAAATCAAAGCTTCACTTTAAGTCAGGTTTCTATACACATAGGTATAAGTTATAGTTCCTGGGCCCCAATGCAGAAGGTATAAGTTATAGACCCTGGGCCCCAATGCAGAATCTGTATTAGGGCCCATATAGACCATGTAGCATTCTGGTGTTTTATGTGGCACGGAAGCAGCCATGTTTCTATATGTGCCCACATTTTATAAATCATTTTGTTCCATGAAACAAACCCAACCACACTATCATACCTACTTGGCAGCTTACCAGCTCAGAAACTAAGCAGCCCGACACAGCCTATAATAAATAAAGGGCATCATAGCTTCCTCATCTCCCTCCCCCCGCCTCTCCAGTCAGGTATTAAATATTGTTTAATGCCAGTCGCGTGGTTGACACTGAAGGAATATTAAGAAGAATAAACTTAAATCCTCTAAAACACTCGAGTTGGTGCCAACTGCGCCCACTGATTTATAGATCTTAATCCTGTTTAGACGTAGGACCACTTCCTCTGGAGCTGAACAGATGTCAGGTAACAGGAGCATCAATTACAGCTAATATCATTTGTATTCACTAGGAAAATTTGGTTAGGATAAATTGTATTTTGTGATGATACCTGGTGTCGGTCAACATTATAACGTATATAAGAAATATGCATATAACATAGCTTAACTGAAGGTAGGACTTCGGGGGTTAGTGTGCCTGGTCTAGTAATATACAGGCAGTCCCGACTTACAACGTTCTGACTTGCATCTGTCCTCTAGTTACAAACGGAAACTTATGGGGCACGCTGACACTTGTAGGTCCATGTTCCACAGCAGAGAGTAGCTGTGGAATGACAAGTTCCAGCATGCCACAGCAGCACATGAGGTGAAATCTTCCTTACAGGGGCAAAGACAGCAAAACAAATGTAAAAACCCTTCCCTGCACTATCCAAAATAAAAAAACAAAACCTTTTGTGCTGGAGTTACATTTAATAAACATACCTGTTCTGACTAACAAACAAATTCAACTTAAAGGGGTTGTATCATTTTATTAAATGGCCTTCAGAATAAGGGGACAGTGAAAACAAACAACTTTGCAATTGGATGTCATTAGCAAAGCTGTCTAGTTTTCACAGTCTCCCTTATCTTCTGTTTCTGTAAACACAGTTCCCCAGTGCTGGTCGGATTCCTCCTCCTGTCCTGTTATTGGCTGACGGCTCTACTAATTTACATTCTGTCTGGCCCCCGGTCGGATTCACGGGAGCGCGCATTCCTGCCTCTCTCACTCAGAATAAGGGACCAGCAGGAATTTCACTCTGCACAGCCAGAAGAAACACAGTAACACTGCAGGGATTCTACAATCAAAAAACAGCAGAAATGTGCCTCAATCCCTACTTCTCTCACCCAGAGTAAGGGGCCGAAGCAATTTCACTCTGCACACCCAGCAGAAATACACTGCAGCCGATTCTACAATCAGAAAACAGCAAAATTGTGCCATTGTGCCTAACTCTCCTGCCTAGAAGGGAGATCTGTGCCGTTCATAGTTGAACTTGATGGACACGTGTCTTCTTTCAACCGTACTCACTATGTAACTGTAAAAAACCTCCAGCAGAGAGATGAGAATAGATCTTAGAAGACTGAGTTCATAGTTGACTGTCTAGTTTGAATGAAGGTACGTTGTATTTAAACAGCTCTTACAAAATAAGACTGCATACGGAGAGGAACATTGAGATGTGGACTCAGACAGGAGGGGGGGGTGGAGAACAGGGCTCGGGAGTCAGCATGAACAGTGAAGGGGGGATGATGTCATCACCCTTCAGTTAACACCCAGCTGGGAGGGGAAGAAACACCCCTGGATTTGTAAAGCTGAGAAATTGAAAATACTTTGAAGCACATGAACTGAAGAAGCGATGCCTCCCCTTTAAGAAAAAACCTATAGTCCCTATCCCGTCCGTAACCCAGGGACTGCTTGTAATTGCCATAGACTCACTGCTGTGGTCAGAGGACACTTTCCCAGAATCAGCAAGCCACCACTAGATGGAGCTCACTATGCAGATTAAGACCCTGTTTACATTATGTGTTTGGTGTACCACAAATAGGTATTCATCTGCACCACAGCATAGACATAGTCTCTAATAGACTTATAATAAAAAACCTACTCTAGATTCATTCAGTTTTATACTTCACGTAAAAGAAAAGTTTAGTCAACTAAATTATTCTATCCCACAAACAAAACATAAACTGGAATAAAACCACAAGAACACCATGATTGGTCCATACTGTATAAGCCTATGGCCACACTGCAGTATACTTTTGAATACCTTTCCCATAGTAGACTGATGTGTCCGGAAAGTGAAAACATGATGTCAACAGGTCCTTATATAGATACCCAAGAGATGAATTCAAATCCACGACCAATGAGCTCCACCTGCAGCTGGTATCTTATTTAATTACTATCATAACTTATTTTAACATGCCGTATCAGTTCCAGGGCGCGGTACATATAAAGCAGGCGCAGGTAGCCAGCAGCTCTCTATTTCTAATGATTTACAATTGCAAAAAAACTGCAACATGTGAATACGATCTATTGGAAATTCTCAGCTCCCAGGCTCCTGTGGAGACTTCATACCCGAGTTCAT
The DNA here is from genome assembly GCA_025379985.1 of Phyllomedusa bahiana. NCBI lineage: Eukaryota > Metazoa > Chordata > Amphibia > Anura > Hylidae > Phyllomedusa > Phyllomedusa bahiana. Next base: position 17,749 of record JAODAL010004354.1, on the reverse strand, counting down.
TCTGCTTGGATTAAGCCTGGCATGTGATGGAATGAAGACAAATGTCTACAGCCTCAACACTGATTTTATCACCAAGTCTCTGGGTTTATTCAACAAAAAATAAATGAGAACTTATGTTTATCCTCAGCACATGGGGCGACAGGTCCCATTAGGGTTGCGCCATTTTTTTGGGTGTATTTTGCGAAAAAAAACCCCTTGATGTCCTATTCTCTGTATAAGTGAACTATCCTCCCCCTAAACTAGGTGCATTATACACCAGGCATGACACATTTGAATGGGCCTAAAAAGGTGCATCAAATATGCTAGCAATGATATGCTATGCGCCTAGATTATGAAATGCGCCTGGATTAGGCGCATCAATCTATGCAAGGTAGACCAGACGGCAGATTTTTGGAAGGTTCGCTCACTATAGACTCATTTAATGCGCAAAAACACGGAAATGCCGGCGCCTCTTTTCGGACATGTCGCCCAAGGCGCAGAAGATACCTGGTGACCTGTTTTACCATGGCCCCCATCATTTTACCGCTTTATTAGCAGATATAGCAACAATTTGCAGTTAGGGAGCTTTCACGCAGAGCGTTTTTTGTGCAGAAAGCAGTTAATGCTATACATTTCTGCACAAAAAATGCGTAAAAAAATGCACCTAAAAATGCTCCGTGTGAAAGCACCCTTAAAGTTACATTAAAATACCAACAAAAATAAAGTTCTTCAGGTCTTTTATAATGTGGATGGTGATCTGAATTAAAGTGTGGGATGTTATTGGAGCACAGTGCTCAGCCTCCAAAGACTGAAAGCAAACGGCCAAATCACAAAACCTCTCGGAAACAAGGTTTGTTAAAAAATTTATGTGGGCGATCGGGTCCACACTATTTTTTTGTGGGCAGCGATGCCCTAATAATAGTATTAGACCATAATGTACCATATGCAAAAGAAATGATTGTTGCCAGCTCACCAGCTCCATAAGAGGGGATTGCGCGGATCCATGCGGTAGGCAACCAGAGAGATCATCAAACAAGTTAAGGGATGTCCATATGACGTTTCTTAGATGCGCGTTTGGATCCGTGTTTCGGACCCTAAACGGACCCAAACCCGCATCTAGCAATGTGCAGAGTGATTTCCATTGCTTTCAATGTAAAACATGCATCGGCGTTCAGACAAGTGATCACCGATGCGTGTTTACCTGCGTCTTTCTGATGCGTCTTTCAGATCTATTCAAAGAATTGTCATGTCAATTCTTGATCCGGTTTACGCAGCAGACGCTCTATTTAAAACCATAGGGTGCGTTCCTGCTCCAGCCAAAAAGCATACAAACAGCAGCACACTTTAGGTGTGTCGTTAGATACATTTTATGCAGCGCTTTTGAATATGTTTTTTTCAGATCCGAAAAACTTATTCAAAACGCCGTGTGAACATCCCCTTAAAGACACGATCCTTTAATCCCTTATTGACCGCCCGTTGACTATTTGCCACAGCAGCGCTGAGAACAGAGCTGTACTACACAGCCCTGTTCCCAGCACATCTCCTGCAAGCACTGATGACCGGGGGAAGCCTCCGCTCCCCAGCGCTTAACCCTTTGATTGCCGCGGTTCGTGACTGCAGCGTAATCAAGGGGTTTCTCCTGCTCTGTCGGGTGATCGGGACTCCTGGTGACCCACCAGAGCCCGGGAAGTGGCTGCACAGTCAGCCCTGGGGATCTAGAATAACCCCAGGCCTGTCTGTGTTACAAAGCTGCAGTCAGGGCAGAATGTGTCCTGCCCTGACTGCAGCCTGTGTGAAACAGACACAGATTATAATGTATTAGCATATATGAATATGCTAATACATTACCAAGTGTAAAAAAAAAAAAAAAATAACAGTTCTCCCTTCATTGGGTTTATAAGAAAAAATTAAAAACATAAAGTGTTGAAAAAATAAAATAATAAAAAATAAATATTTAATAACACAAAAAAAAACCCTACACATATTAGGTATCCACACAACTGTAATAACCTGTAGATTTAATCTAACAAGTTATTAAAGAGGTTGTCTCACTACATTGATTCATCTTACCTCAGTCCTGTTTTCTTGGTTTCATTTTGAATTCAGGGGCGTGTTTACTGGCTTCTACCAGGCTGCAGTAGAAGCCAGGTCTAACTATAGCAACCAGTTCTGGCAGCCTATCAGGAGAGATCAAACAGGTCTGTAGCTATAGCAACCTGAGGAGCTGATGCAGCCCATACAAGAGGGAGGGGAAATCTACGAAGGACACTGTTTATGGACATATATTGCAAAGTGACTTGTTTTTCCAAGATCTTTAACATAAAAAGCAGCAATCCTTGTAGTGAGACAACCCATTTAAGTGTGAAATGTGAATGGTGTAAAAAAAAAAATTTAAAACCCAAAAAATGTAAAAATTCTGCAATAACTTATAAGTGAACTTAAACTATTCCCCAAAAAGTACAACTTGTCCCGAATAAAACAAGGCCTAATATAACTGAATATAACTGAAAGAATAAAAAAGTTACGACCGCTGAAACGCAAGTAGGCAAAAACTAAAAACGTGCTGCTTGTTCAAGTATCTTTCAGGTGTTCGGCTTGAAAGTCAGAGTCATCCTTTATTCAAACATCATAAAACGTGGCGTATAAGGACAGATAATGGCCGCGGTCAGCCACGTCTTTAATGATGTTGGAATAAAGGAAGACTCTGACTTTTGGAGGATTGCTGGGTCGAGTCTCTCATCATGTACCACAGTCAGTGAACTGAAAACATATTACAAGAGCTCTACTGACATCATGTGGCAGGTTCTGCACATCACATGTGTCCATTCTGGAAGGAAATTAAAGGGATGCCCCCAGTACAGGTCCAGCAGCCCCTGGAGCCGAGTGCAGCGAGGTCTCCATCACTGATTCTGTAGAACTCCTCTTACCTTCTCTAATCCTTGTATTCCAGTCTGGCTCCTGGATCCACAATCGTCAGGTTTAAAAGGATTAGAATACAATATAAAATCACTGCACGAGATCAGATACAAAGGGGTTAATGGCAGATCCCTGCTGCTCTAGTGCAGGGTTTCTCAATATTTCTAAGACTAGTAAATTACATTACAATACACTCTGCTGTAGCTATAACCTGGACAGTGCGCTTATCCCAAAGAAACATGGGGCGACATGTATGGAACCGGGTGCCGACACGCCAGATCTACATCAGTATAGAGGAGTGTGGACTACCACAGCATGTATGAAAGAGTGTTATGCTCCAATGTGTGTCTCAGCCATGGTATGGATTTACATGGCAGTTTTTTGCCAAACTTTGGCGCATTCACAATTGTGGTGTCTAGTGCAGGCTGTGCCAAGCTTTAGCATTAGACTATCCATACATGTGTCGGACAGGGCTGCAACAGTTTTTTGGCTCAAAGCACAAAAAAAACCCTGACGCAGACGTTCATACATGTCGCCCATGGTGCCCCCCACCCCTGAAATAAGTATCTTCTATTTAGAACCCAGTGTGATAAATCAGTTATGCCAGCAGCCCTGGTGGTCTAGTGCTGTGTTCCTTAGTGTTTCTAGGACAAGTGAATTACACCTAACCACCACCCCAACACAAAAGCATTCTTCACTGTGAGAACTGCCAATCTGTGGAATAGCCGCCCGAGGAGCTGGTCACAGCAGGAAGAGTTGGGAGTTTCAAGAAAAGCTTAGATAACTACCTGAAACTAAAGAATATTATATGTATAAAATTCTAGATCCAGTCTGATGGCGGCTCTGGGATCAGAAATGAAATTTTCCTTAGAGCAGCTTGGTTCTTGCCTTATGGGTTTCAAAGCCTTCACCAGTAGAGGAAACTAGGCTTAAAAAAAACTGCTTTTCCCCGCCCTTGGTTGAACTTGATGGACATATGTCTTTTTTCAACTGTACTATGTAACTATGATACACTGTGGCACATCTATAAGACGGTCAGTGTGTTTACCCCATAGATATATGGTATGAATTCCCTTACACACAAGTAAAAAACTGAGAATCCTAGGGTCTACTGCAGGCATCCTCAAACTGCGGCCCTCCAGCTGTTGGGAAACTACAACTCCCATCATTCCCACTGTTATAGATTATATAAATGCATGATGGGAGTTGTAGTTTCCCAACAGCTGGAGGGCCGCAGTTTGAGGATGCCTGGTCTAGTGTGTTGAAGAGGGGTTAATGCCAGTATCCCTGCTGGTCTAGGGTGGTAAAGGAACCATTTCCAGCAATAGTTAACACCTGGGACGACATGTATGTACGAGGCTGCGCCAGAAGTCTGGCGTCCTTTGAGCCCAAAAAGTGGCGCAGCCCTGCTCGCTATATTTTTAATCAGGACAATATCAGGCGCATTACAGAGCGGCCGCAGGACTTTATAATGCACCTGAGATCGGGGGGTGTGCGGGAGGTGTCGCACTACAGCCGTACAAAGCTATAAATCTATAGCTTTGTACAGCAAATCCAGGCGCATTACTGCTGAAACAGGCAGAGCAGAACTAGAAAAATCCACAATTCCTATAGGGAAATCGATAATTAAATCAAACTACAAAGCAAAAAAATGCCTTTAAAATTTAACTTTTAATACATCATTTAAAATCCTATCAATATAGAAACTCTAGAAAAAAGACAATACCATATCGGAGTCTGCGTTTTACTCACCACCTTGGTACCGCGATCAAGATTCTTGTTGGGATAGCCAGTGCAAGATCCAGGTTCCAGAACAGCAATAATATCCAATCTGGATGGAGTATAGATTGCTGTAATCTGTCAATATATTACTGGACCCTACACCTTACCCTACCTAAATGGGTCCACCGCTCTGATAAGAGCGACCCCACGCAAAGCAACCCCTAAAGTAGACTACTCGCTATTCCCTGGAGCTCCTATGGGAGCGAATAAGTCATACTAGTACTCCATAATTTACCCAGACGCGTTTCTCCAAAGATGATGAAACTCTTCTCTTCAGTGGGTTTTATGGTAATATTAGATACAAGAAGTTACAAACAAACAGAGATAACAGGGGTCATATGGATCTTGTTACTGTAAGATCAGTGACAGTGAAGTCTATATCTCTACTCGTTTTCCTAACATCCATAAAGGAGAAAATATAGTTTTCTTTTAAATAAGTACCCGTTATTAAATGGACAAACAAACTCAAGAAGAGAGAGAAAAAGCATTTGCTAATCATATCCCGCCGAGATTATTACTCCTAGAAATGAAGACCCTAGTCTATTGACATAGAGTGAATGAACAACCGCTATCAAAGAATAGTAGAACACATGTTGAACCATAATACTAAATGAGAGTCATTTGTAACACTGATGGTAAAACAAAAGTGGTATCCATTAGTCCAGAAAACACGAAAAATTGTTGTTCTCATTCAGGCCATTTGGACTTATGCTGTTAATACGATAAATCCAGAAGCATTCTTTGCGTAAAATCAATTGATCCCAATCACCCCCCCTCAGAGGTTTTCGCACCACATCAATCCCTATAAATTGCAACAATTCCATAGACCCATTATGCTTGGCATGCATGTGTTTAGCAATCGGTGTATCCGCCATTCGCCTAAAAATTCACTGTCACCGATCTTACAGTATTTATGGCTGCTTAGGATAGAGGCACGGATCTGTGCGCTGTATGGGAGATAACTAAAGCAATGTAAAGAAGTGGAACAGTGGTACCAGAAACGTATAAAAATCCAAGAATCCTTTATTGTAGAAACATGTTAAAAGAGCCAGGTAACCCAACAGAGCATAGCCAAAAGAACCCCCGAGGGGAGCCGACGCGTTTCAGGTGAACAAGTCACCCTTAGTCATGGCATACATAACCCACCACAGTGACTACTACTGAGTCCCTAACACTAACAGGTTACCTCACTAGGAGTCCATTCAGTCTGAATGGACTCCTAGTGAGGTAACATGTTAGTGTTAGGGACTCAGCTGTGCTGGGATCCCCTTGACGCTTTTGGGAGGTGAGCTTAAACAATTCTTGATCAAAAACTGTAAACTAAGACTCCCAGGTTTTTCATATTTTCCTTAGCAGTAATGCATTTTCAAAAAATTCCTATATACCTTGATGTAAAGTGCTGGGAATATGTTGGCGCTATAGAAATAAAGATTATTATTATGTTTTACTTAGTTTTGTAGTGTGCCACTGATATTTGTATTAGGTCTGTAGCTATAGCAACCAGTGCTGACAGCCTATCAGGAGAGATCAAACAGGTCTGTAGCTATAGCGAACTGAGGAGCTGATGCAGCCCATACAAGAGGGGAAATCTCAGAATAGGTAGGACACTGTTAGGCAATGTTCACACGGCTTATTGCCGACGTAATTGCGGGGACGGATTTCGCCCCACAATTACGCCGGCTGCCATGCAGCAGGGGTGGGGGGGCTGCAGCTCACCAGCCCCATAGACATTCATTATACGCTGTAAATAATGTGCATGTGCGGGGAGGAGAGACGGAATCCATAGTTCTCTATGAGAACTGTGGATTACCGTAATGACTGGGACGGATTCCAGCCGTATTGCAGCGCAAATCCGGCACGCAGTACGGCTGCAATCCGTCCCAGAATAAGCCGTGTGAACGGTCCCTTAATGGAAACATATTGCAAAGTGACTTGTTTTTGCAAGATCTTTAACATAAAAAGCAGCAATCCTTCTAGTGAGACAACCCCTTTAACTTTGCTTCTGACGACTTCAAAAGGCCGATATCGATTTACTGAACTTGGGATTCACCATGTGGCCCTTGCTATGATTTCAGGTGGTCTCCCTTATATTTTTACACTGATTGGCAGCTCCGGATTACTGCGAGACCCAGCTCTCCAGACAGTGTTAAGACAAAAGCCCTGAAAAAGCTTCCTAATGTTTCACCTTTATCTCTGACAAACAAGCCATATTTCCTGCGCCTCCGCCTGTGACATCCCAATCAGCAGGAAATTGCGCCTCATCATTCTAGATCATAACCCGGGTATCGCAGTAACGCTTTATGTGCAAAGCTGAAAGCACATTTAGTTGGGAGTGATTTTCAGCGTCCCATTATCCACATGACTCATCATACGAGGCTCCTTAGGTGACACGGCTCTCACAGTAGCTTAGCAGAAGCAATAACCAGCTGCTTGGTGAGCCACTGACTTAACAGGATCACAGGGGCTCATGGTCAAGTGCTCAATCATCCTTACAATGAGATTTAAAGGCACAGTACAAAACGTAAGGAATCGGCAGCCACAATGGAAGGTGGGGGCCCACAGGGGTGGGGTGGGGGCCCCAGAAACAATGAATGGAAGGTGGGGGGAGAGAAAAATAATTTTCGGGGCGGGAAACGAATGAAGGGAAGGTGGGCAGGAACCGAATGGGGGAATGCGGGAACGTAATGGAATTTCGGGGGACGAATAAGGAATTTGGGGGCAACCCCAAAAGGGGTGCGGGCGACAAATAAGGAAGGTCCGGGCAAAAAGTTTTAAATGGAATGCCGGGCAGCCCGGATAATGGAAGGTGCGGGGCAGAACCCCCGAAAAGGGTTTTTGGGCGACACACGGAATGGAAATCGGGCAAACCGAATGGAAGGTGCGGGCGAACACAAGGGGGGGAGGTCGGGCAACCCCAACAATGGGGGGGGGGGGGGAACAAAAAAAAAATTGCGGGCAACAACGGGGGGAAAATGGGGAAGGTGGGGCAACACACAATGGAAAAGGGGCCAGACAACAATGGAATGCCGGGCCCGACGAAAATGGAGGTGCGGGGCGGACCCGTGATTTTTTCCCGGGATCCAAAAGGAATGCGGGAACGAATAATGGAAGGTGCGGGCTAAGAATGGAAGGGGCGGGCAGAAGAATGAAGGGAAGGTGCGGGCAGGAGAAGAATGGAGGTCCGGGCGCAAGGTAACGGTGCGGGCAGCCCCACAAGGGAAAAAGGGCGCGGGGGCCCCAGAAAGGGGGGCGGGCAGACCACGAATGGGGTGGGGCGCACAGTGGGGGGGTTGGGGGCGGGTAAAGGGAAGGTGGGGGGGAAAAAAATGAAGGGGGGGGGCGCAAAATTGAATGGAAGGTGCGGGCGGGAGAATGAATGGAAGGTGGGGGGCAGACGAAGAATGGAAGGGGGGGGCAGACGAATGAATGGAAGGGTGCGGGCAGACGAATGAAGGGAAGGTGCGGCAGACGAATAATGGAAGGTGGGGCAGACAAGAAGGGAAGGTGCGGGGAGACAATGAATGGAAGGGGCGGGCAGACAAGAATGGAATGGGGGGCAGACAAAAAGGGGGAAGGTGGGGGCAGACAAAAATGGAAGTGCGGGCAGACAAAAATGGAAGGTGGGGGGCAGACAAGAAGGGAAAGGTGCGGCAGACCCCAAAGGGAAGGTCGGCGAACACGAATGGAAGGTGGGGGCAGACACCAAAATGGAAGGTGCGGCAGACACAGAAAAAGGCGGGCAGACACAAAAAGGGAAGGTGCGGGCAGACACAAAAGGAAAGGGTGGGGGGGGCAGAAACAAAAAGGAAGGTGGGGCAGACACACGAATGGAAGGTGCGGCAGACACATGAATGGAAAGGAGAGAGAAAATTGATTGATTGATTCAAAAAACGCATCCGGGGAAAGCGCTTGCGTAAAACGCAAGTAAAAAAAAGCATTGAAAACGACCCAAAAAAAGTTAAACTGCTGCGTTTGCGGATCCGCTTTCCCGAGCGTTTTTCAACTGCAAAAACGGATCCGTAAAAAGGTCCAAAAGGTGTGAACAAGCCTTACGTTTTTTGGATTGTGGGGTAAACCTATACCGGGGCTGAAGTCCTACATAAGGTTACACATATCCTTTAGTCCCACGTGTTGGAAGCTCAGACAGACTGAATATGGCTCCCAAGACTATGGACAGATTTTAATGACATTTTTACAAAATGTTCTTATTCAAAAAGAATCATGAACCTCTCACAGCGTGCAGAAAGTGTCCTCCATTACTGGTTAAGCATAATTAGACTGGACGTTCCACATTAAAGGGGTTGTGTCATCTCAAAGTTTCATAGAGCATTATTATGCATTATTTAATTCATGCATCCTTTCACTTCCTGGTTAAAACTGTCTGAAATTTAGTATATGAGCTCCGTGTATTCAACTTCTGTCAATTATCTAGAAAAAGATAAACAATCCCCTACCCCAGACAAGAAAGGGTTTCAGAGCTAAAGTAAACAGAAGAAAATTAGGTTTCTTTTGTCTAAAGATCAATAACACACAAGCCTCGGGGCTGCCTGAGTTCTGTGCTGTGATCTGTGTGATGACGTCACTCCCTGCTATCAGATAGAAAAAAACAGCAGAGGGGAACAAGGGCAACAGGTTTTGGTAACTAGAGAAAACCTGAAAGCCCTCAGAAAACATTTTTAGCTCCTCAACAACAAAAAAAAAACAAAGGGCAATATATTTGGAAAAAAATCTTCATTAGTGTTCCCCACATGCGAAAAGAATCTTTGTAGTGAACAAAACCCTTTTTTAATAAAAAGTGCAAGGTCCAAAAAATATGGGGGGGGGGGGGGAGGATTGGGTTCAGGTGTGCTTGATCACAAATAGAAGACACTTCCAGGATATGTTATGAGGGGTCCCTGATTCTTACTGAGGAAAGTATGTTTTTTTCTAAAAAATCTTAAAAACTTTTATTAGTCTTGGGTTTTTCTGGGGAGATTAAAGAGGAAAATTTTCCCCCAAAGGGGGGGGGGGGGGGGGGATTCATATGTGTCTTATGTTTTCTGCTGTGGATCTTGACACATTTTGCTTATGATCCACCATTAAAGGGGTTTTGCCACAAAGTAAAATTGATGTGGAAAGCTTGCAAATTATATAATAAACATTTCACCATTCTTCACATTTCAAATTCTGCACCTCGCAACGTCCCGTCCACCCCAGTAATTATAAAAAAAAAGTGAAATAAATAAAAAAGAAAAAAATGAGATTTGGCTTGATAAAGAAAAAAAATTCCAAGGTTTGGGTTTCCTGCAGGGGGTTTTAACCCTTTTGGCAGTGAGGTAAAAACTTTACCTGAGCTACATTGTACTACTCACAGCTCTGTACTAACCGACCTTTTTTTTGACTACAGAAGGGAAAGGGCCTTGGGGATGTCATCCTTGGGGACCAATTAATATGCAATTCAAATAATCACACACGCCCCCTTCTGACACACTGAGCAAAATCTGGATGTAGGGGGTGTAAATGAGATTTTGGAAAAAACCCCCCTTTTTTAGCCCCGATTTATTTCTCAAAAGAGGGGAATATTCCTATAGGGGAAAAGTCCATGAAGGTTGGGGGAGACTTTTAAGCCGTAAGTTGAATAAAAATTTAAATATATTCAAATAAGCTCAAAGGAAAAGAGCTAGGACTCCAGTGTCAACTATTGCAGGTAGTGTTCCTTAAAGTCATTCCCAAACGTGACTAGGAGTTTAAAGCCAAGCTGGTAACCCATCTGCAGAGAGCTGTTTTGGGGTGTTTGTCCATTGTCAGTCCAGAGCAGGGTTCTGGCTGGATGATGGACTTCAAACAACTATAATTAGGGCTTTGTTCACATAATGCATCAACCACATGTTGGTTCAGCTGCTTCAAGGGATTCTGCATTCTCTTATGACATAGACTCAAACATAAACAGCTGCAGGAAATTTAGTTCTTGAATTTCAAACTTCTTTATATAGAAATACAGAAGATATCAAAGTATTTGTTTAAAAACCTTTACTGCGTGGAGAGAAACTCACTCATCCAACTAATGGATCCAACGTCGGACTGACTTACCAGCAAGGGCTGTATAATAGCTCAAGGCAGGGAGTGCTCCTCACTGGGGAGAGGCTCCACGGAGCTTTGTGGGCCCCTGCTAAATAGAAAGTGGTGAAAATTGACAACAAAATGCTATGAAAATACACCATACGCTTATACCTCAACAGGGAAAAAGTTCTTAGTACATGGATGAGATTTTAAACTCTCATCCTCATTCCCAATATTGTAATCTGCTGTGATGTGGGCGCTGCTTCTGGAAGAAAGACGCCATTTTTTTTTAAAAGTTTTTATTTAATTTTGAGCAATGGCTACTTGAGCAATTGATGAAATTCTACTTGACTAATATTTCCAGTGTACCGCACATCATACCCCTTAAAAGGGGTTGTCTCACTACAAGGATTGCTTTTTATGTTAAAGATCTTGCAAAACAAGTCACTTTGCAATATATGTCCATTAACAGTGTCCTACCTATTCCTAGATATCCCCTCTTGTATGGGCTGCATCAGCTCCTCAGGTCGCTATAGCTACAGACCTGTTCTATCTCTCCTGATAGGCTGCCAGCACTGGTCGCTATAGTTTTTTACCCCGTTTTCCTTTTTAAAAAACCCAGGGTTTTAACCAAACCTGTTTTCCCCCCCCCGATGGTGCCACCCCCCCCCCCCCCCCCCCCAAAAAAGTCAAAAAAAAAAAACCTATAGTACAACTGTTCTATCTCTCCTGATAGGCTGCCAGCACTGGTCGCTATAGTTATTGACCCGTTATATCTCTCCTAATAGGCTGCCAGCACTGGTCGCTATAGCTACATACCTGTTCATTCCCTCCTGATAGGCTGCCAGCACTGGTTGCTATAGCTGCAGACCTGGTGTCCTCAGCAGATAATCACTGCAGGCTATTAAAGCCAGTAAACAGGCCCCTGAATTGAAAAATGAACCAGAGAAAACGGGACTAAGGTAAGATGAATCGATGTAGTGAGACAACCCCTTTAACAGGACTCACATCAACTAGTACTGGACGACTTCCAGAAATCAATGAATGTACCAGTAGACCTAACTTTTAATCAATTCAATTAAAATGTGACCAAAAATAATTATACAATTATATTATTGTATAATTATATATCGTCCAAATATACAGGGAATACAACCACAAAAATGTATCCAAATAGGGGATGATACACTCCCGCTTCCGTAGGTCAGAATTCTTCCAATAACAGGACTTTCATGTAGCGGCACCTACCATCATTGTTCTGGGACAACCTTACCCACCACATTCATCACATGTGGTTGTGCTGGCCGTCCTATTTATATGGAGAGTCTATGTCCCCTGATGAACCTCTGCCTTTACATGTAGGCAGGGTAGGAAACGCGTTGGAATTTTGTCAACTTGAGGATTTCATTACCCCTATATTGGGTTCCCGTTTTCTTTTGAGTCCACATACGGGATATGTGATATCGTTTGATTTTTATGTCGGTCATTATTGAATTTTTACGTTATCATTTTCGTATCCAATATACAGGGATTATTGAGTGATCAGAATAGGGAGAGCCACCGATAAGCGGGGCCGCCCCTTTCGGGGCGACTACTCTACCTTGTGACAGTGAAGTACAGGGACAGATTTTGGATATTGTTTTTCCACCCATTGGATCGGGGATTCTACATGGAAGTCCTTTTATTGGAAGAATTCAGACCTACTGAATATCATCCCCTATTTGCATAATTATTTTGGTTGTATTCCCTGAATACTTGTACGTTAAGTAATATTTTTTGGTCATGTTTGTCATTTTAATTGAATTGATTAATAAGTATGTTTTAATGAGAGCTAGTACTTATTCTGTGACTTCTATTGATTTCGGTACTCTTTGGTATATTTTGCTTTTTTCTGAGGTTTTTTTTTTTTTTTTTTTAAAGTACCAGTGGCCTATGATAAATATAGAGTTGGTAATATATATGCATTACCTTAAGGTGCCTTCATTCATCAGCCGATTATGAAGATTTTTCTCCACCATACTATCTTTATAATGCAGCGCTTCACATGAAATCAGGGAAATATCAAGATACCGTAAGGGACCATAAACTTGGAGGCCATATTGTTCATTATCCTAATGCAGCCATATTATGGCCATATGAACGCAACCATTGGTATCACTGCAGGACTACCTCGGTCCCAGCTACAAATAAATCCAATGTGTCCAGTTTCCATAGTACAAGCACAGACCACTCTATTGTCAGGCACTAAGCCAGGGGTCTGCAACGTCGGCCCTCCAGCTGTCGGAAAACTACAACGCCCATCATGCATTCATATAATCTATAGCAGTGGGCATGACGGGAGATGTATTTTCCCCAAACGCTGCAGAGCCGACGTTGCAGACCCCTGCACTAAGCAATCATCCACACCTCCCTCTGCTTACATCCCAGGATACCGCCCCATCCCAATTGCCTAGACCGGTGTTTTCCCATCTGAAAGCAGACTCGCTACAACCCAAAAGTCAAACAAACAAGTTTGTTTTAATATAAAGATAAACGTTTGTGCAGAAGTTAGACAGAAACTTGAGGAAAAAAAAAAAAACTTCAAAGTAAAACAAAAAAAACTTTTTTTTCACATAAAAAAACTTTCACATCTCATTTATTAATTTTTTTTTAAACTTTTTCCTTTTTTTTTTTCTTTTTGAAAATTTGAAGGAAAAAAAAACACCTCGCCCCCTCTTTTTCAAATTTCTGCTGGTGTCTAGAGGTGTAAAAACGGCAAGTTCTGTGGAGGGGAGGGGAAAGGGAGATCGCAACATTTAGTGGTTAAAAGAAAAGATGTGAAACCAGTGATACTGTGCAGCTGGTATACAAGAACTATGACTATGGCTCCGATCCCCAAGGTACCAAAGTCATAGGGATGGCCATTTCATTGCAGTTCGGTCGCTCCATGTGGTCAGCAGTAGCGGACTGACCATCGGGGGCCCTCCACTTCCAAAATGTCACCCAGCAGAAAGCACTCTGCCATTAAACACACTCCATCATCATGAAAGCGGGTTAATGCTTCCCACCAGGATGCCCAATGTCCAAGCGAACGGCTCTATTTTTCAGCCTAGATGTACATACTTACACTTTAAAAATTTTTAAAAGGTTCCGGTGTGGACTAAAATCAAGGGGGGAAAATGTAGCAAAAATATATATATACTTTACAATTTTTTCTTTTTTTTTTTTTCTTTTTTTGCACCAATTTATAGAAGATCCTAAAATGCATGAATTTTTTTTTCCAGTTACAATACCTCAAGCTGCACTGATATTATCCTATGTAAAGATCCAAAAAACTGCTTTTTGAATGGATTTCGCTGTTCCTACAGCAGAGTGCTTTGGGGGTGCAAAAAAATGGCAGTGAATGGATTTAAATGAACCACATAATTCCCGCTGAAGTGTTTAAAAGGGTCACCTCTTTAGCGGCCTGAAAACGTCCCTTAAGCCGCTCCTCCCGCCCAAAGCACATGGACGCAGTGCGAGATTCTGCTCGTAGTCCTTTTTGAGTCCGTTCTCCATCCAGCGAGGGGCGAGACGAGAGCTGTCCAGAGGCACAAGGTTGAATCCTAAGGAAACGAGGGGACGGGGGCTGCACGTCCATGCCTGGACCCTCCCCTCTCCTGCAGAGACTATGTCCCAGGACTAAATACAGCACAGTGATGATTTCCGGTTGAGGTTAAAAGAGAGTACGGTGGAAAGGTAAAGCATGGTAGAGTGAAACAGATCCAAGGGAGGACAACAAGATGTAGGAGAGAAAGCAAAGGGTTGAGAGAAGTAAGAAGTGAAGGGAAGTCTGTGCATGAGCTGGTGAGTCTCCGTGCCACGTTGGCGGGCAAAGGGTCAGGGCGAGTGTGTCGATGGGCTGCTGTGAGTGGAGCTGGGAGAAAGGCTGGGGCTGCAGCTCCCGGGGGGCACAGGGGTAGGAGGCAGCATACAAGAGCCGCTCCCATGTTTTCTGGGCCCTTCAGATTTTCTCAACAACTCCTGGATAGAGAGGCTGGATCCGGTTTTCCCCATCTTCAGAGTGATCACACGTTCAGCACCTGCACAGTGAGAAGGAAGTGTTGGCTCACGTAAGCAATGGATGCACATCAACATCAGTCACACAGAACAACATGGGACATATCCGGTCTACATCAAGCTGTTGGTTTGGATAGGATCCCACACAAATTGGCGTAAAAAGGCAATTTTTTAAAGGGGAGATGGCCACTTCGGTGAAATTATATTCAAATTCGGCCACGGTGGGGAAGAATTAAAAAAAAAAAACAGTGATACCTACCTGTGCCCTACGTGTTCCCAGGGCACCCCCTTCACTTTGGAAATTTTTTATACAGGGAAAGGCTCAGGGTTTCACACTCATGGTGGGGCCTCTCCTGTAAGTTTTACAAAAACACAAGGATCTTAGGAATCTCCACGATGGCAAGGGATCGGGTAGGAAGTTTACCTTTTGTTCTATTTCCCCCCACCCTGGCTCTATTTGTCCTTTTTTAATTAGTAAGATACTGTAATTTTATTAAAAAGGGGACCCCTTTTAAAAAAGGGTTTCTCTTTTGGGGCCTCCCTTTTAAGCAGAAGGGCTTTCTGGAAACAATCACAAGGGTAAACCATTCCTGGGGTGTTTTAAAATTCAGCTGCCCTAAGCAAGTATCAGTTTTCCCTGCACAAACCTCCAAAGGGAAAATTAAGTATTACACTATGTCCTTAAAAGCCATAGGCTGCCCCTGGACTGCATTCCCTTTCCCAAAAAAGCTCTAGTCCCCCCCTCAGTAAGGTTTCCCCAATCCAGTCCCGACCCCCCAACAGGCATGTTTTCAGGATTTCCTCATATTGTACAGGTGATCTCAAAACCCTGCATTCTTCACGGGGATATCATTGTCAGTCATCTCCCCAAAGGTGATATCATTAAGTCTTGCATTCGCACATTTTATACAAATGTCGTTGCATTCGCACAGGTGAAACATTATTTTCATGCATTCTGGGGGACAGGTGACTCATTTTTGTCAGTGCATTCTGCACAGGTGATCTCTTTTGTCAGTGCATTTTGTGGGAAGTCCTGAAACATGACCTGTTGGTGGGGCGTGAGGACTGGAGTTGGGGAACACTGCTGTAGTAAGTAATAGGGCATATTATAAAAGCAGGGCAACCATCAGGGCACTACTGCTGTCACGGACCCAGCTCAAATCTAAAACAAAGGGGGCCTGTTGCTTCACCTTCCCTCTTGCAGGTTCATTCATCTGGCTCATTAATAGTTTAGGGGGAACAGGGAGGATAATAGTTTCAGGGAGGACGGGGAGGATAAAAGTTTTGGGGGGACAGGGAGGATAATGGGTTCATGGGGGACAGGGGAGGAAAAAGGTTCATGGGGACAGGAGGAAAAAATTTTTTTAAAAGGGGGCGGGGAGAAAAATGGGGTTTTAGGGGGACAAGAGGGTAATTGATTTATGGGGACAGGGGGGGTAAAGTTTTAGGGGGGACAGAGGAGAATATTTTTTGGGGGGGGAGGGAAAGGAAAAAAGGGGAACAGGGGAACAGGGGGGATAAAGTTCAAGGGGGGCGGAGGATAATGGTTTCAGGGTGACAGGGAGGAGAATAGTTTCAAGGGGGACAAGGAGGATAATGGATTCATGGGGAACAGGGAGGATAATAGTTTCAAGGGGGACGGGGAGGATAATGGTTTCAGGAGGGACAGGAAGGATAATGGTTTCAGGGGGGACAGGGAGGGAAAGGTTCGGGGGGACAGGGAGGATAATGGTTTCAGGGGGGACAGGGAGGATAATGGTTTCAGGAGGGACAGGAAGGATAATGGTTTCAGGGGGGACAGGGAGGATAATGGTTTCAGGGGGGACAGGGAGGATAATGGTTTCAGGGGGGACAGGGAGGATAATGGTTTCATGGAGGACGGGAGATAATTTTCGGGGGACAGGAGGATAAGAATTCATGGGGGGCGGGGAGAATAATTTTTTTAGGGGGGACATAGGGAAAGTTTCAGGGGGACATGGGTAAAGGTTTGGGGGGCGGGGAGATAAGGTTTCAGGGGGGACGAGGAAATGGTTTTTAGGGGGACGAGGGTAATGGGTTTTTTGGGGGGACAGAGGATATTGGTTTTGGGGGGGACAGAGGATAATGGTTTCGGGGGGGACAGGAAGGAGAATAGTTTCAAGGGGGACAGGGAGGATAATAGTTTTAGGGGGGACAGGGAGGATAATAGTTTTAGGGGGGACAGGGAGGAGAATAGTTTTTGGGGGGACAGGGAGGATAATGGATTCATGGGGAACAGGGAGGATAATAGTTTCAAGGGGGACAGGGAGGATAATAGTTTCAGGGGGGACAGGGAGGAGAATAGTTTTTTGGGGGGGACAGGGAGGATAATAGTTTCAGGGGGGACAGGGAGGATAATAGTTTCAGGGGGGACAGGGAGGATAATGGTTTCAAGGGGGACGGGGAGGATAATGGTTTCAGGGGGGACAGAGGATAATGGTTTCAGGGGGGACAGAGGATAATGGTTTCAGGGGGGACAGAGGATAATGGTTTCGGGGGGGACAGAGGATAATGGTTTCGGGGGGACAGAGGATAATGGTTTCGGGGGGGACAGGGAGGATAATAGTTTCAAGGGGGACACGGAGGATAATGGATTCATGGGGAACAGGGAGGATAATAGTTTCAAGGGGGACGGGGAGGATAATGGTTTCAGGGGGGACAGGGAGGATAATGGTTTCAGGGGGGACAGGGAGGATAATGGTTTCAGGGGGGACAGAGGAAAAAGGGTTTCAGGGGGACAGGGAGGATAATGGTTTTCATGGGGACAGGGAGGATAATGGATTCAGGGGGGACAGGGAGGATAATGGTTTCAGGGGTAAGGGGTATGGGGAAACTATTTAAAGGGGAGGGGGGCCGTCTTTTCCCCCAGGGGCCCTGAATTCCTGAAAGGGAAGGGGTAGTAAAACTGACCTGTGCCAGAAGCAATGGTTGTATCTTCCAGACAATACGATGGCCATTTTGGACAGATGAGGACTGG